>PVIR01008754.1:0-55661 GCA_004026965.1 Petromus typicus
GGGGGGGTGGTAGGGTGGGTGGGGCTATGGGAAAAAATGAGAATTAAGTTGTGTCTTATACTGGTACAAATCCCCATTATGGAGTGCAATCATGATGTGTATATTTAATGTACCAATAAAGATAATTTAAAAAAAAAAAAGTTGGAGGGACCAATCTACTGCCACAGATATGGGCTTTATGAGACAGATTCTGTTCCTTGTCCTCACAAATAGAATCTCAGTCCAAACACTGAGGAAAGCTGCATTCTTGTGTTCTGAACTCTAGCACATAATGCAGACAGGACAACTCCACAAGATTCAGGTCAGAGAGAGGATGTACAAGGCATCCTGGCTGAGTTGGCACAGCGTATGAGCCAGCTTGTCCAAACAGACCTCCTACGTATGTGAGTGGCCTCCAGTACTTGATACTTTTGTGTCCACCTTTCAGGTCAGAGTTGTCACCAAGTCACAGACAAGTGCACACAGACAAGCTGGTACTACCAGTTCTGTGGCTCGCAGGTCAGCTGAGGCAGGTAGTGTGTCTGAGCAGCCTAGCATGAGTCCCGTATGCTTATTCCACCACAGACTTACAGGAACTACCCTTGAAATTAGAGTGAGTAAATTTTCTTCCTGTTTTACATGAGAACAAGCTGTCCTAGTCACTGGAGTGCACACCCATCTGTGGAGAATATAAACTGCTCGTCTGAAACCAGACTGCAATGAGGAATCATCCAGACCCAACAGTTCAGAAGTAATTGTAGCCACTTCCCACACCTGCAGAATCTCCACCAGTGCTCCATAAGGGATAAAGAGCCCAGCCCACAGCTCAGGCAAAGTGGCACGGACCACAGGATCCAGCAGAGAGACACACGCCTCCTGAAGAAACTTCAGACTTCAAAGAGGGAGAACTCAAGTACTTACATACAATCATTGCTCATCTCCAAGGATTTCTAGTGCAGAGATTAGGAGCTGAAGTGCTTAAACACAGATCTCATCAGGTATCTTCTGCATTCTGGGCTTTGAGGATTATATGTTTTGGCTCGGTTTGCTATTGTTTAGTTGTTTTATTTTTTCTATTGCCTTTTTAAAAAAATTTAATTCTTGTTTGTGTTCATCTTTTTCTTGTTTTGACATGGTCTGTGTCTAGGTTCTCTTCATCATCTTAAGTCGCTATCTAGTTTCTTCATGTCAAGATCCTGAAGCTATTCTATTTCTAAATTATTTCCCAGTTAATGAACTCTTCCTCTCAATTTTCTAATTTGCTATACTCTCTCAGTCATTTCTATCTCCTCTTGTATGAACTCATTACCCACCCCATCCAGGTCCTTCATCTCTGCTATATCTGCCTTCCCCCCTTCCTCCCAAAACTCTTTTTCACGTTCTAACTACACAAACTTATGAGAAAATTCTGATAGTCACATAGTTTTATACCATCACAAAATATACCTCCCTGCCTGTATATTCGGTCCTCATTTCTACAAATATCAACGTTGAACTGTCAATACTAACCACTCAATCTAAATAAAATTACTCCACAAAATCTGACTCCCATATCTAATTTTCTTTACCCACCTCTACTGGTGCTACTAACTGCCTCCCTTACTGACTTACGCTCAACTTTTCCTTACACTTCAATTAATTCTTCCCACTCTTCTCATCACAGAAAAAAGTGCTGATAAAAAC
Source organism: Petromus typicus (assembly GCA_004026965.1). Classification (NCBI taxonomy): domain Eukaryota; kingdom Metazoa; phylum Chordata; class Mammalia; order Rodentia; family Petromuridae; genus Petromus; species Petromus typicus. Next base: position 1,663 of record PVIR01008754.1, read on the forward strand.
TGGGGATAGTTTAGATGGAGTATTGACAAAGGAGAAAAACGTGAAAGGACCGCTTATCTTACATAGGTGATATATGATCAGATTGTTTGATGCTTTTAGAACCAGAAATAATTAATTATGTAGATCATAGAGACCAAGACAGAATGTCTTAAATTAACTGAAGAGGTAAATAATGTCTCTGGACATATAAAGAAAATAGATGATTAGGAGGTGGCATCATATGAAAAATCTTGATACAAATTGCAAGGTCTCCCCACTCCACTACACTTAAATTTTCAGTACAAAGTGGGAAGAGTATGTGCTGGGCCAGCTGGGCAGACCAATGGGGTCCTTGAGCCAGAGGCATTAGGATGTAGAAAAAAAGACACAATAGAAAAGTGAGTTGAAAACGATAGAAAAGCAGGTCTTCGAAGGATTCATCAGCCAATGCCAAGAGTTCCGCATTTATTTTTGAGGCTGCTTTTATACACTGAAAACTAGGTCTCTTAAAGGATTACATCAACCATGTGGGAAGGTTAACAATAATCACAAGATATGAGCAAGCACAATAATCTTAAAAAATTATTTTCTCAGTTCACCCAAAATTCTTTCTATACCTTATCTTGATTAGTGTTTCCTTGAAACTTTAACCAAACTATGAGCTATGCATCATTTGTTTTAACATAGTCACTAAGTTATCAGAATGACAGAACGCTGTGTCATGTTACTTATTTATTTCTAGGTTATCTCACAAGCTACGGCACAGAAAATCTGTTTTGCCAACGTGGCAATCCTTTTCAACTCTTTTGTTAGTCATAGAGCATTTTTCAGGGACACGTGTTGTTTTAGCTCACTTTCTCAAGGATCAAACCATTTTTGTGTTTAATTAAAGTCAGTCAGGGCAACAACCACAGAATGAATGGCAGATCTTCTGATTACTTAAAGGAAAAAGGTCAAACTCCTGAGGTGTGGCTCCTGACAGGTATGCAAAGCAATTTTTTTAAATGGACGTACATACAAATAGCATCATGGGAGAGCAGGGCAACAGAATTCTTTCAAAGTCTCTCAATTTTCCTAAGGCTGATAAAGAAGGCACAAATGGAAAAAAAATACCACATAGCAGATAGCTATGAAAAAAATTAAAGAAGAAATGAATAAGCTAGGTAAGCTCAAAGAGGAAATAACCCAAAAGTTCACAGAATTATCACTGACTGAAAATGCCTAAATTGGATTATGAAGAAATTAGTAAGAAACTGAAAGAGCTGCCCAAATATTTCAAAACATGAATGAAAAATTCACCAAAGATATAGAATCCCTGAAAATAAATCAGTCAGAAATACTTAAAATAAAAATCTACATGAAACCGTAAATTGCAGAAATGATAAATGTGAAGGCAGAGGGTCTAAAACTGAGGACAAAGTAATAAATTATAAAGTACTCAATCCACAAAAGAAGAAAAGATCATTCTGAAGCTACTAGATGACACTGAGAAGACAAAATTAAGGTTAACTGGAGTTACAATGAAACTGGAAAATAATCAAAAAGTTATTAATGTTTATAGATATCATAGCAGAAAATATCCCAAATATGAGAAGAGAGTTCAATATGCAAGCTAGACTTTCAGGACATCAACTATACTGATAAGAAGAGCTCATCAAGACTTATAATTATTAAATTGCCAGATATACAATAACGACAAAAGAAGTAGATTTGGAAAATATACCAAGTACTAAAATGCAAAAACATGTCACATACAAGGAGCACATTGACCTCCAAAAGAAATTGATAAACTGCAAGTAAAATGGTAGAAAATAGCACTCCATGCAACAGGACAAAGCAGAAGCAGCTATTCCATTTTCAGATAAATTTGATCGTAAGCCAAGACTGAACAGAAGAAATAAAAATACCACTATATACATGTTAAGGGAACAATCAAGAGGAAGAGATACAAATCATAAGTATATATGCAGCAAGCACTGTCACACTCAACTGTATAATATTAACACTTAATGGATAAGAAAAACAATATAAATATTAATAAAATTTTACTACTGTAACAAATGAACTACACATAAATAAAGAAAAAAAATCAGCATAGAATTATCAGAGCTGAAGGCTAGGAATTTAGTTCAGTGGTTCCAGTGCCTGCTTTGCAAGCTCAAGGGCTCCAGTATTCAATTCCCAATTACCACATACAACAAAGCCATGATTGTAATAGGTTTTAAAAGTGATTTGTTTCTTTATTCTCACAGCTTTCAACATGCTGTTTTTATGTTGAATTTCTGGAATCTTGACTATAACTTGACTTTTTGTGAATTTCTCTGATTCTGATTAACTGGGTCTCTAAATGTGTCATTTTTATGTCAATTTTTAACAAATTCTACTGGGAATCAAACTCGGGACCTTGTACTTGCCAGGCAAGTATGGCACTACTGAGCTATACCCTGGCCTTATGTTAAATTCTCTTTCCTTGATTGGGAAGATTTCTGCTATTACTTCTGTGAACAGGTTTTTCATGTGCTTTGTGCTGTCTTCTGATTTTGTGATTCCAATTAATTTTATAGTATTCTTCTTTGAATTGTCTAGCAGATGTTAAGTTGATTTTTATGACCTTTTGCTTTTTTGAAAGCTCTTTCTCTTGATGATGCCCAATCATAACGCTCTCTTCTAAATCTTTTAATCTATATTCAAATTAGTTGATTCTTCTATGTATGCTTTCAGAAGCATTTTAAATCTCCTATACATCTGTTTGCAATTTTATGCTATTTAGTTTTTTCTACATTAAACGTTCATATTTTCCCTAATTACAGTTACCTGTGTCATTAATTATTTTTATTTTGTTCAAATACCTAGTCAGCTTTGTTACTTTCACTGCTATGTGATTTCTTCCACTCCGATGACTTCTTGGCTTGTTTTGTATAAAACAAGTGTGTTAGTATATAGTATATGTGTTAGTGTATGTTGAGTGTGTTAGACTGCATTTTGTTGGTGTGTTTTTTCATTTTCTAATTTTTTATTTATTTCTTTTCCACCCTGAGTCTTTTAAGTTCCTATTAGTAACTATTTTATCACTAGTATCAAGACCTTTTTAGATAATGTCTAATTTTAAAACTGTCTTATAGATGTAAGTTTGCTTTTGGCCCTTGAGTCTGTTCCAGCATTCTACTTCTACTGTTTACTAGGGATGAAAAGTTACACCCTACTTGATCCAGCACCCAGTTGTTTGTTACCTGGCTGTAAAATTATTTATAGTCCTCAAACAATATAGCTATCAGTGTATAAGGAGGTTTGGTGGATCACAACAGCATGGTTATGTCAAATAATAGTGCAATCAGTAATAACTATAGAATCAATAACAAACTGGAAAAATGGCAAAAAGTAGTAACTAATGCTTCATCACATATTACCATAGGTCCAAGATTTATACTTATACAACACAGTTGAATAAAAATCAGAAAATTATATACAATGAGCATTTTCTCACTAGAACAATATGCTCCCTTTCACTGGGATTCAATATTCAGTCATTGTAATATACAGCTAATTGCCCATAGATTCATTACTGCAGATGATGTGACCGTGGTAGTATGAAGAAAAAAGACCAAGTGAAAGATATTGTAAGAAATAAAGCAATGGTGGATGACAGCAATATTAGGAAAAGAATAAATAATGCAGAGTGGTAAAACCAGAAGAAAAGAAAATAAGAACAAAAATACTAAGGGGAGCAGTTGAAAGTGACAGTATATGAAAAGAAGAGAAAGAGAAAGAAAATCAAAGGAGGGCCTATTGAAATAGATGAATCAAAGTAATATTAAAGGAGAAGAGAAAGAACACTAGTGAAATTCTAAATTTCACCAGAGGAAAAAATATTGAAAAATCAAAATCATCTGGAGAAAAAAAAAGAAAGAAAAATATTTAAAAAGAGAATGAAAGTGCCTACATGTTTCCAGGGTAGTGTCCCCTCCCAGTCAGCAGACTTTAATCTTACAAGTCACATTCCTCTTTACTCCTCTTTCTTGTCTGTGAGCTTTGATGGAGTTTACTCTGTTCAAGGGACCTCTCTCTGTAATCCTATTTGTGGCACCTAATGGGACCAAAGAAAGTGTGGTGCCATTGACGGTTGAAGCTGCCAGGAAAGTGGAAGGAAATCAAGGTTTAGAGGAGAAATGGAAAATTTAAAAAATACAAAGAATCAAAGAATAATTTTTTGAAAAATTAACAAAATAGAAATATTTAGCCAAACATAGCAATAAGAAATATTCATGTTAGTGTGATTAGAAATGAATAACATAAAATAACAACAGACATCAAAGTCCAGATGATATAACTACTATGAAAAACATTCAAATAAACTGGAAAATTCTAAAGAAAAGAACAGATTCTTATATGTATACAAATTACTAAAGCTAACCCCAAGCAGACACAAAAATGTCAGTCAACCTAATAGAAGCAATTAAATTGAGACAAGAATAAAGATTAAAAGAGGTTCAGAATCTGATGGATGCACTACTGAGTTCTACAAAATATTTAAAGATTTAGTGTCATCTATACTCCCTGAGGTCTTTCAAAAATTGAAAGGGATGGAGTGCTTCCAAGTTAATTTATGGAAAGCATCATCATTCTGATTCTAAAACAAGATATATATACAAATAGATAATACAGGCCAAGATACTTAATCACCATAGATACAAAATTGGTCAAAAGATATTTGTGAGAATAACCCAACATACCATGACTTAGGTATTATTTTAGAGATGCAACTATGGTTCAATGTATACAATTCAATAAATAAAGGTAAGGTCAAAAACGATGTGATCATATTAATAAACAATAAATGACTTTTCAACAAAACCCAACATGGCTTCATTATAAGAATCATAAAACTTAGGTTAAGAAATACTGTACATGAATTTCATGAAAGCTATTTATGACAAATCCAAAGCCAACATCATCTTAAGTGGGAAAAATTTAAATCATTCACTGTATAATTTATACCAAAAAAAAGAAAGCCTACTATCACCATTTAGTTCAATATAATACTCAAAATATTGATTAGAATAGGAAAGAGAAATAAAAGTAATACATATATGAAAGGAAGAAGGAAATTCACATTATTTGAAGGTGATATGATGTTCTATGTAGAAGACTGAAAGAACTTCCCCAAAAGTTTTAGAACTAATTATCACTTTCAGCAGTGTAGAAGGATATAAAAGTCAACACACAAAATTCATAGTATTTGTGTACATTAATAATGCACTCAATGAGAAGGAAATTATGAAAACAATATAAATCATGGCAGTACCAAGAAAAAATCAGTTAGGAATTAAACTAGTAAAAGTAGTGAAACATTTCCACAAAAACTAAAGTATTTTGAAAAAGAACATTGAAAAAAGAATCAAAAAACAGAAAAATGTCCTGTACCCTTACAGAGAGAGAATATTGTCAAAATGGCCATACTCTCAAAACTTTTGTGCAGATGCAGTGTAATCTTAATCAAAATACAAACTGCATATTTCATAGATATAAAGAAAAACAACTTTTAATTCCATATGGAGCCAGCAGACACTCAGAATATTAAAACCAACAAAAGCGAAGAAGGAGGCATCACAACACCTGACTTCAAGCTATCTGACAAAGGAAGAGTTATAAAAATATTGTGGTACTAAAACAAAAGCAGATATGTGGATCAAAAGAAGAGAAAAGAAAGCAAAGAAATGTCCTCAGGCATGTTCAACAATTTGATGTCTGACAAAGGGGCCAAAGGCATACAATAGAAGATAGATGTGCTATTCATCAAATGCTATGGATCACGATGGTTAACTGTTCACAGAAGACTGAAACTGAAACCAGACCTCCTCTTATCATGTACCAGATTAAAACCTAAGTTGATCAAATATCTGAATATTAAAATAGAAACATTGGCCTACTAGATGATAAAAAATTTAAAACACTTCAAGTCATAAATAAAGAAAAAATATTCCAGAAGAGAACCACAACTGCAATAGAAATAACATCAAGAATCAAGCTATAGAATTGCAATAAATTTAAAATGTGGTATCTCTATGTAATGGAATACTGTTTGATTTTAAATATCGACAAATTTGGGATATTTGCAGGAAAATAGATATACTGGGAATATGTAAGATTCTATGAAATAAATCAGAAAGACATATTTAGAGACCATATAGTATCTCTTCTCTGAGTAAATCAAAGAGACCAATAATTGATCAGCAAGACAAGGGGACAGATGTCTTGCAAAAGGTTGTAGAACACTGAGGGTGTGGGAAGAGGGAGAAGAGAAGATATAAGTAAAATCAAGATAGGAAACAAATTTTATGTATATGGGGGGGTGGTAGGGTGGGTAGGGCTATGGGAAAAAGTGAGAATTAAGTTGTGTCTTATACTGGTACAAATCCCCATTACGGAGTGCAATCATGATGTGTATATTTAATGTACCAATAAAGATTTAAAAAAGATATATATATTAGACAGCAACTTAGTAATTTCAATAAATATAAAAATTCAGACAAGAATGGAAATGAGGAAATGGAATTTAGAGGAAGAGGGAGGAACATGGGAAAGCAGAGGAAGAAGGTTCAAAAATAAGCTGTATAATGGGCATGTATCCACCTTCTAAGATGATTGTAAACATTATGAACTGCACATGTACTAATGAAAAAAAGAGAAAGTGAAGTAATACAGAATCACCAGCTGATACAATATAAAAACAGCATCGTAAGTGACAAAGAGATCGCTATATCAAAAACTTAACATGTTAATGGTGGGGCCATAATTCATATGTCTTGCTACCAGGCAGCTCTGAATCATCACTGTTACATGTACGACTGTTCCATTAGGTGACATGAGACAATCTCATTGGGTGATATAAGCTGCTCAATGTGACAGTCATAAATGTATCACTGGTGCTTCAAGCCAGTGTGAGTGTGTTGATCACATTGTATAATCAATAATAAAATCGTGCGAATGTACTTAGTAAGATGTTTGTCTGTAGTTTAAGTTTGCGGGATTACTAGAAAGTTTTCTTTAGAGTATCAAATTCTATTGAAAAGTGATTGTTACTTGATTTGTAATTAAGAATAACTCTGAGGGGCAAAGCCCTCGGCACTGCCCATCCTTCAGAAATCATTCCTACTCCCAGTTCACTTTTTCTACTATTAACCTTGTTTCTTTCAAGTGCAACCTCCTATTTGAGGAGACACAAACTTGGCCCATCTGACGTATAGCAGATTGAGAGTTTTATTTCTCCCACATCACTGTGGAGATTCCACTGAGATCTTCGGAAGAAGTTAAGAGTTTGCGTTTGTTTTATCCCTAAATATGTCTGAATTCTGGATTTAAATTCATTTAGATAATGAGGAATTTTCATGTTATTTTCAGGTTGCTTATGTCTTTTGTTGAGAGGCTGATCTGTGTCATAAGTTGAAAGCCAGAAAGACTGTGATATCTCTTATTAGGTTTCTTTGATTGGAAATTTTTTTGTGTATAGGCCTGATGTTCCTGTTTTAAATATGCTGCATTTGTATTTCTATACTGGTTACTAAATATATTGTATGCCTTTCCTGAAGGTTATGAAGTGGTTTGCCATATTGTTTTAGATAGCTATTTGGAATGGCTTTTTGAATTTCTAATTTGTTTGCAACTCATGCTCTCGGGTCTGTCTGAAGCTACGGGACAGGTTTATGCAGTTCACCTCTGTTATGGATTGTTATTGTTTTCAGTACATTGTTATATGGGTTTTTTATCTTGAAAATCTTTCTTCCTTTTTGATTGGAAGCTCCCAAATTCCTGGAAAGTGAGAGCTCTTTCGCAGCATTGCTTTATAGACCTCATAACTCCATATGAGAATTAAAAGGAAGTCAGAATCCACATACAGACTTGCCAGGATTGGCAAGAGAAAACAGGCAGTTGTTAAGGCCTGTTAGCCACGGATGTTTGTTAGCGCTATCAATGCGCTCCTTATTTTTTTTTAATTTTCTTGCTATCGATGCTTTCCTTATTGGTACATTTTAAACATACACTGTGATCACATTCAACATTGAGGGATTGTACCTGTGCATGACACATCATGATTATCATTTTTGTCTCATTCTCCTGACCTCTTTCAACCCCACCCTCTATACATATAAGCTTTATTTCTTTTTTTTACTATCAAATTTTTTATTTCCCTTCTTGATTTGTCCCTACCCACCCTTTTCTTTTTGCATGTTTTTCTTTCTATTTTGCATTACTTATCAAAAATTTTGGAACTCATTCACACCTGAAGTTTTTCAAACTAGAGAAAAGATACAGAATTTATAAATGCTATTCTTCTTAAATATAATTGCTATAGTGGGAATGAGCTGTAACTTGTGGTTTTGGAAACCCGCTCTGGACTTAGAAATGTGAGTTTTCAGATAAAGCAGGTGCATGCATGAAGAGGGGAGGCTAGACTGGCCTGACTTATCTTCTAGTCATTCTTCAAATAGAATCTAGCTGCTCCGGAGCACAGTAAACTCAGGGGACATCTGGGGACATATATCAACCAAGAAGGATTCTAAGAAACACCTTATTTTCCCCTTGTTTTGTAGGTGGGAAACTCAATGTTGAATTCTCTTACACCTTTAGAGTATATTCTTAAAGATGAAAATTGTTTGGTACTAACAACCTGAGGAAGAGATTTTTAATATGTTTCTGTACCCACATGCGGTGTTCCTATCCTCTGGAAGCAAAATGGAATACAGAGGGAAGTATTAATTATAACAATATTTTAAAACTGAATATGTATTATAAGAGAGTGAGAGGAAAAACAGTTAACTTATGTTCAGATTTTCTTTTCACTGGCTGACGATCCTGACTTGTGTTCAATTGTACTTATGAGTCACTAGAAATCCAGACATCTCTGGTCCTTAAAGTACTATCAGATGCAACTATCATTACTGAGCCCAAGACTTCCCTCTCTTGTGCTCTATCCCCTATGATAAGAAATAAGCCCTTTGGTTCCTTTAAATTTTCAACTATTAATCCAGAAAAAAGATGAGCAGTTGGGGAAGGGTAGGTGAAATTACCTTAACCAGTCTTTCCCTTTAGAGAGAATTATTCCATGTGGCTATCAAAACTGCAGCTATCTGCCAAGGCTTTCAAACAGTCATAGTTATGAAAACAAGAAGAGGCCTGTATAGCTGGCTGTTTCAATCAATTACACTATTAGCCTAAGATCCATCTTAAAAACAGTGTTTTGCTTTCACAGATGTAGAACGGTTTATTTCTCCTTTTGATTGCCAATTCAGGAAATCTCTGTTAACTGACAACCTGCAAGACAAGTTCTCACTAGTCTACTTAAAGTTACAAACCTAAAAATTATAAAAAGATTATTATAGTTCCACTTGACCAAGTAGATCTTAAAGTGCACCATGAACTAAATGTAATCATCTTGTAGATGTTTGTCTGTCTGCTTAATGTATGTAAATAACTGGTGAAAACACATACAGCTGCTTCACTTAAATGTACTCTTTTAGCTCAATAATTTCTTTCCCTTTTAAACTTTTTTTGATATTCCACATAAAGTCATCTGTATAGGTGTTCTGGGTAGCCAAACTCACTTATAACCTTACCAGATGAAGACAGAGTTGAGGAATAAAAGCCTTCAAATTTGATGGAATAAATATTATATCTGATTTAGGTTAATATGTATATGTATCTTCTGTTAACTTTAAGATAAAGTGGACCCTTGACTTATGAACTCAGTTCAATGATGAGGCATGACTGTAATTTATGTTTGTGAATCAAAGTCTCAGGCAGATCTCAGTATCCTTAGAGAGACATTGGCCCAGGATTTCTCAATTAACCCCACACAGGAAAGGTTGTTGTAATGTTTTTCCCAGAATTCTTTAAAGGTTACATCTGTATCTGAGATCACATGGAAGCACAAGCAACTGGCATTTGGGTTCATAATTCAAGATTTAAGTCATCAGTTACAACTAAAATTGAAGTCATACTCCAAGTTGTTTGTAAGACTAGGGGGTCCACTGTATATATGTCCTTCAAAAGCTTTACTTAAATTGACTTATAGATAAATATATGTTTAATATATTGTACCAAAGGCTTGTGGTTCATAGAATTTAATAGTGGGTTGATTTGTTTTTATAACTGGTAACAAATTTCTATTCAGGTTCTTACATACCTAAAATAATATAAAAATCATCTGTATAGGGGTAGGGATGTAGCTCAGAGGTGCTCTGTCTGCATGGCAAGTGGAAGCTTCTGAGTACAGTTCCTAATACCCCAACCCAAAAGCAAAGCAGTCATATAACTACAATGTCTCTGACTGAGTGTATACTATAATTAAAGTTTTCTCTATTAAATATAATATATATCTTTTAAAAACTGTTAACTGCTACCATATGACATTTGAAATAATTGTTTTGGCTATTATTAGAAAGTTAAGTTTTGTATATTTAAAGCAATGCAGTTTTATAAAATATCAAAATGATCTTGGTTAAATTTACAAAAGGTGTTTTAAAATCAAAGGATTTATAATTTACTAAAAATAAATTTCTTGTATACTCATCACTAAGCCTATTACAAAGAGAGTATAAAAGTTTAATCAGTACTTGAATACTACCCAGTCCAGGCTCCATCCATCAATATTTGAGTGAAGAAACTCATCCAGGCCTAGCCACCTTATCTTCCACCAGAACAAATATTCTCAGTCACATCTCCTTCACCACAAGTCTATCCTTGGGGCTTCCGAGATCTTGACCCCATGGAGGCTAATGGCCCTGGCTGATCTAATGACAAGGCCAGCTGAGCACAGATGCAGTTGCAGAAACTCCAAGAACAATTACATAGCCCAAAATGACTACCACAAAATTCCTTCAGAATGGAAATAACTAAAAATGGCCTCAGTGGTCCCTAGGCAGAAAGGATCAGGAGAGAGAAGCAGTTGATCAGGCAGTCCTCTGACCATCCTGTGACCCCTCACGTGACAGGCAGGGTCTTTCTATCCATTTTGTAATGACAGTAATCCCATGTGAACACGGAGGAAAACTCGATTCTTGAGATGCTGTCCAATGGAAACCAGTTCACTGGGCACTGAGAAGCCTGAGAATGTAGATGTTCTTAGTGGACAGCAGAACACGTTTGGGTGTATAAGGTGTACCTACATGTCAGAGGCCCCCTTATTGCTCAGGAAACCCTTAAAGACCCTGGGGATAAGTCCCTAAGGTGGTACAGGGAGAACCAATGTTTTCATAGCTGTGCCCAGTTGAGAATTCCTCTCAGCTTCATCTGTTATCTAATAGAGCTGTTCAAAGAAGCCTTCCTCCCTCTCAACCCCACACCATCTCATCTGAGGGTACAGTAAAGGTCACCTTCCAGCTACACTAAAATCAACTCTTGAAGACTTAGCAGACATTATGCCAGCTTCCAAACTTCCCTGAATATACAACAGCCATGGCTGATCTATGCCAGACCCCCAACCCTCAGAGCTCTGTTTCCTGCCCTTAAGTCCCTAAAGACACCACCTTTCTGTGGACAAGGGTGGTTCTCCTGACTCCACCACCCTGTGGAGCAGCACAGATCATTCTCAGTCTAGTGAGCTCCTCTGTCCATGGTAGACATGAGGCCCCCAAACGGCACAGGTGAATGAAGCTTTGGGTCCATGTGTCCATGTGCAGATCAGATCTTTACTGGGAGCAAATTTCTCAAATAAAATTAAATGAAACAGACCATGACATGTACAAATGCAGTTTTTAGAGTTTATACAAATGGGGCCAGGGAATTAGCTCAGTGATTCCGGCGCCTGTCTTGCAAGCGCAAGGACCGGGTTCAATCCCCGGTAACCACATACCATACTGGGCGTTGAGACTCACGCCCAGCAGCAACCAGTACCACATACCACAACGCCGGGTGTGGTGTCTCACGCCTGCAATCCCAGCACTCGGGAGGCAGAGGCAGGAGGATTGCTATGATGTGAGGTGTAGTCTGAGCTCAGGGCCAGCCTGAACCACAAAGTGAGACCCTGTCTCAAAAACAAAAATAAAATAAAATAAAAGAGTTTATACAAATAATGAAAAAGAAATAAAAATAATAGAAATTTCTTTTATGTGTGTGGCAGTTTCTATGCACCTTTTAACTTCATATAAATTTGTTACATGTTTCCAAACAAATATATTGAAAAATCATATTTTACTATACAGAACATGAAAAATTCTATTGTTTACTTGAGATAACATTGTAAAACTTTTACTTGTAATGAAAAACAAAAGTCAATTTGTGATCAGAATCACACAAAACCAGTTTTACATCAGGAATCTCAATGAAACACCAACATTAAAACACAGAAAATACCCAGGAGACTAGTACAATTCTTCAAAGCATAATTGCAAATAACTTCACCCTCATGAAAGAGAACAAGACTTCCAAAACCCATAAGGGGAGGGGGCCAAGGGTATAGCTCAGTGGTTCTGGCGTCTGTCTTGCAAGCGCAAGGACCCGAGTTTGTTCCTCAGTAACCACATAACAATACTGGGCATGGAGACTTACGCCCAGCAACAACCAGTACCACATACCACAGTGCCAGGCGTGGTATCTCATCCCTTTAATCCCAGTACTTGGGAGGCAGAGGCATGAGGATTGCTGTGATGTGAGTTGGAGGCTGAGCTCAGGGCCAGCTTGAAGCACAAAGTGAAACCTTGTCTCCAAAAAAAAAAAAAAAAAAAAAAACCATAAAAGGAACAGTTGTCAATTTGTAAGTAATCCAAATAGAACCAAAAAGATGAGCCCTACGGAATGTCACCTTCTGCTAGTGTGTCACTGTTTAGAAAACTGCCTGCTCTCCAGAAACACAGACTGGAAATGGGTCTCATTTGCCACTGGGTGAAGACTAACAGTGACTGGTTTGTAGGAATAACCCCACCTTTGTCACTCATCTTGACCCTCCAAGGCCTCAGGCAAACCTACTTCTTCTCTCAAAGAGGGTTTCCACTAATTTGAAGAAAATCTGGAATATGCCCATTCACACATGTACACATAGTGAAGAACTTGATTCACAGAAGTTTTGGCACGGGTCCTCAGGCCCCACAGAATGTGAAAGTGAGGAGGGTCACTGCAGACAACGTGTCAGAAACTCAAGCACCCTTCCCTTACCAAATCCTCTGAGATGAACTTCCAGGGGTCCCCAATAATGTTCAACTTGACTATCACCTCTGTTCTCGGGAAATGCCATAGCTTCTCCTCACTGATATGGCCCCCTTTGGTAAGGATGAGGCACAGGAGGAAGAGGAGGAGTTTGCTTTGGGAGCAAACTGGACACCATTGTCTAGTATCCCACTGTGAATCAGAGCACAGGGATAAACACAAATGTGTGACCATAAGCAGCCAATTCTGTCATCTCAACACCAAAGCTCCAACACTTCAACTTACAGTATTTCTTAAGGATTGCAATATAGTGCTCACGGAAATCACAATATGCCAAGTGCAGAATTTCTGGCATAGCAACCTGCTAATGGATTTGATACTTGCAGAGCAGGAATAGCACTAATTTATCTAATTCATCAATTTTGGCCTCATCTAGGACTATAGGAAAGACGTAATTGTACTGAGAGCAATTAGGACCCTCCCTTTCCTGCCTTCCAGAGCCCTAACTGCATTGGATCTTTAGGGGAGAAACTTTGGCAGTGTGGGGAAAGGAAGTGCCCTGGGGGTTCTGAGGACAACTCCATGTCTCAGGCCCTAGATGCTCCCTTGGTGTGGACCAGATAACACTAGAGGAGGAAGAAGACTCAGAGAAAGCAGAGGCCACTGCTTCTACCTCATCTTTGGAGACCAACACTCCCGTGAGGTACACTACTCTACTTTGAGCAGGATAGTCTACTGGCAGCTTGCTGTCTTCTTGCAGCTGACTGCTGGGCCTCATGATGATCCTTGGAGAAAAGCAGAGTCTCTTGTTGAAGACTCAGAACACTGAAGGAGAGAACATGACAGTTCTAGTTCAGAACATACTTGATGCTTCCCCTAGTGGCCCATTCTCTCCTGTCTCTGTGCGATGATTCAGTAGCTCCTGTCATTCCCCTCTGCTTGTTTCCACTCTCTTGAGTCACAGGCTACTGCTCAGTCTGCAGTTGAACTGCAGAAGACAAGGGTTTAAGAGGACAGGATGGCATGTTCAGGAACTTGATGACCAACATCATTAACAATGACTGAGACTTTAGCTCTTTGGGATGAACTGAAGTGAACTACTTGAAACCAGAGGCTTTCCCCTATAAAACATTCAAAGATGAAGAAGAGGACATCCACTCTATATGTGACCCTGCATCTGGCATCACATGAGTTGTGTCAGATTGAAGCTAGGGTGCTGTGAGTTGAGCTGAGATGCCTCTAGTTGCCCTCACCCATACTCCTCAACACAACCTCAGATCCTACTCTGCTTTCCATATGTCCTCCTAAACTTTCAGATTGCAGAAATCAAAGGTGAAGAATTAAGTGAGAGGAGGTCAAAGCCTGACATTCCTGCCTAGGTTACCAGGGTTGACCCAAAAAGCTAGGTAAACTTCTGAGGAGCACTCAGATCTCTACGTTCAAATCAACTCTACACCAAATCATTCCTAAGGCTCTCCATCTAGACTTTTGGCACAATCTAACCAGATATGGTTCCCTGTGCCAATATGCAGACACCATCTATGAGCAAAATCCACACCTCCCCACCATGTCCAAGTTGACAATAAATTGAGCAGGTAGATGGCCTGTCAGATTCAAATGAGGATCATCAGGCATGACAGTAAGCTCTCGGCACATCTTGCAGAGAGATGGGATCATGGTTCTAGATCTCCAGGAAAATTCACATTGAAGAATAGATAGGTCTAGTGGAAGGTGTCTGTGTTGTGGATTTTAGGGCTCACTTACTTTTAGGAGATAGGGCCTGGTAAGAAGGAGACAGTCACTTTGGGTGTAACAAGGCAGTTGATATCTCCCCTGGTTTCACCCTTCATCTTCTCCGTACTGGCAGATTGTCCTGACCAGGTTTCCTCATGCCAGACCACTCCACTCTGTTGATCTGTTGTAGAGATGGCCAATGATAGACTGTACACTCTATACCTTCTGAGATCAATCAACTTTTCTGCCATTCAAATACAGATGGCAGATATGTTATCTCAGCAATGGGAATAGCAGTAAGGAATCTGCGATGCGCTCTTCAAGTTCCACAGTTTTCTTCCTGTTTCTAACAGCAACCACCACATCCAACCCCATTACACTGGAGATAAGCCTATTTCACACTGAGACTAGGATTTCTTCACTTCAATGGCTCCCTTCCTGTCACTTCAGAATTGTGCATCCCAGGTAAATTTTCCAGGTCTGACCTAGTCAACAGGCTCCCTGCGTGAGTTCTGTACTTTCTGAACTTGGGACACACCTAAATCTCAGGGAATTTACACAGCTTTTCCTCAGGTATCTCCTTAGCTCTTCTGGCTTACTTCCTCTGCTGAGCTGTGCTCACTCCTTGGAACAAAGTTCTCATCTTTCTGAATCCTCCCAAAGCAGTGGTAAGCATAGAAGACTTCAACTGAGGACCAGCAACTCTCATTGGAGCACTAGATGGATAAGAGTGGAAACTAGCCCTTGGTATTACCATCTCTTCCTCAATGTCAATGAATTGAGAAGTTCTGCATAGGAAAATCAAGAGTGGGAAAGAGCAGCCAGTCAGGCTCCTGTAGAATGGGAAAAGTACCAACTTAAGCAAGATAAAGGAAAAATAGAAGTAAGAAGGAAAGAGTGAAAGAAGGAAAGAAAGAAAGAAAGAAAAAAAAGAAAAATGAAGAAAATTCTAAGAATACATATTTAAATTAGTAACATGTTTAATAGAAAACTTCAATGATTAAAGCTCTCATTCTGCATGCAAACTCCCACTGAGGCCAAATGTGACACTGTCCTAAGACTTTTGTACTGCCTGTTCACACGGTTCAGAGCAAAACACGGTGAACCTTCCAGAATGTTCTGAACTCTCTTTCTGTCTTGGGCCTCAGCAGGTGCCTGTTGGTCCTGAATCTCCCTAAAACTAATTCATATATTTAAAGTCTCAAACTGAGAATAGTCTTACACCACATGCTAGGTCTCTAGAACCCAAGTTGGTCTGGACTGAGAATACTTTCTTGGCATACAAAGTAATTCTGGATTTGAGGTTTCACTTATTCAGCTGTGAGCTTCCATATTCCCTAGTCGTCTGTAACCTTGAGCCCTCACTGACTCCACCCGCACATTTCCCCTCACCTGAAGAGAGCAACTCAGAACCGAAACTATGTAGCTCTCATCCAAGTCAGTGTCTCTACCTCTGCCAGCACTGTGGCCACAGCTGCAGCCCTTCAAGTCACCACTGAGGATGCTTCCTCCGCTGTCACCTCTGCTAAGACATCAGTCAGGAAGCTGCACACAAAGGGCTAGGGTTTCCCAGAGCGGAAGGTAACTTCTCAAGGTCCCCTCTCTGCTTGTCCTCCTTAGGAGTTCAGCCTCTTGGTTCCAGGAAGAATTGAAAACCACTTTCCTCTATGTATTGATACATATTCTATCAATAACCTCCCAAGGATCCCATAGCCAGAAACTCAGCATAACAAATCAGTCCCTATGCGGACCAAGGCTCCTAAGGGGCAAATCTGGATGACTTGCTGACCCTCTCTCTATAACGCGGCTTCTTCACTTCCTTGTCTCCTCTCATCTTAAACGTAAAGTGTGCCTAGTTCCTCTCTGCTCCCCTGTCCTGAATCACAACTCAGAAAAAGACCCTCAGGTGGCTCTGAGTGGACTTCTCCACACTCCATAGAACTCACATCTAGGATCTTGTCAGTAGGACCAGAAAACATTTATGTCCTTTCCTACCACCTAACGATGGTCATCTTGTTTCTCTATTGGTCCTGTACTCCACTGGCTTTGAACCTCAATATCTGTACCCCACACAATGCATATGCTACTTAGAGTCACAGAAAGCTGCAGGGGCGGGGACTTCTTTGTGCTGTAACTGATGCTATTACACATCGCTTACTCTAACGTGGTTGTTATGTTTCTAATCCATTCTTTTTACTTAGTCAAATTAGGATTGTTTTTCAAAACCAGTCCTCAGCAACTGGGGGCAGGTCTTCAGATTGGTATAGCACAGACTCTGAAGCCAAAATATCTGCTTTTTTTAGCTGCCCTTATATTTCTGCTGGCCCAGTGACATCTCTGCTGTGAGATACTGCTTAATGCTCTGCAGAGGTTTTTTTTATAACTTTTATTTATAGATTTAATCTACACTTTATGATCAAAATCAACACTGAGAGTTTGGACCAGTGCATGAAAAATCTTACTTCTCATTTTTTTCCCATTTCTCTGCTCCCTCAAGTGTCCCACCCCTATATAGATTAGTTTTTTTTTTTAATTGTCACATAGTTTTTTTCTCTCCATTACTCCCTTTTTCACTTTCAATGTTTTTCTCCTTCACAATATCAATTACGTTTAAGGCCACTAGCTGTAAAGGTTTCCCGCCACTCGTCCTGTTGCGGCTCCTTTCTAAAGACCTCAGTTCTGAGCCCAAACTTCCCTGCCCTGCCAAATACAAGTGCCGGTTCAGCACTCTTCACTCTCTCACAGGGCCTCTTGAGATTCTGATGTTTGCATTCATTTTAATTATGTGTGTTTGGTCTACACCCGCACACTGCCTGAAATTTCCAAGGTAAAATGTTCAGAATGCAAACAATACTAGCACATTTTTGCTGGTTTATAGAAAAATGTTTTTCATTATTCTGTTCCTTGTCTATGAATGCAATATGTAGCATCTATATCACTGTTATTTAACCTGAAAATGCAAATTGAGTTTGATACTATCTCCATGAAATCCTCAGATATTTCTGAAGCTCACTTTAAGATACTTTGCATTTTATCTACTACTATCTAACACTTTATGCATAAAAGTTTTTCTGGTCTTTATTGACTCTAAAAAATAGAGGCAGATTGAAGGTATAGGAGTGATTCCTAGAGGTTGAGAACAGTGTGGAAGAAAATGGATAAAGCATTGGTGGACATGAGTACAGTGCACTGTACAACTTTTATAACATTATACTGGGCTCTTTTAAGGTTTATACTATATATGTATTCTGGAAAACTAACAATGAGACTCGTTAAGGTCAGAGAAGAAGAGCTGTATGAGTCCTACCCAGGTGTCTGCCCTGCAAATTTGCACTGGGTTAAATGACATAGTCATATAGTCTCATCCTGTAAAATAACCTTCTAACAATTTTTAATTCTTTCTGTAACATTATCATGGTATTGTTTAGGTCTAAAATATCACCCAAAAGTCTGTCAATAAGAGGTGGCTACTGGGTAGCAGAGGGCTGTCACTGGCATGTATGTGGAAGCTGTACTCTGTTTTTCCTTTCTTTGTGTGTGATTCTGGAAATTTAACACCTGACCCCATGCTGACAATTCAAGCATTATGCCAGTAAACCACATCAATGACCTCAAGGTTGTATTCCTGATCTTGCCTTTGTCTCTTTTGTTCTCCAGTGCCATTGCAGGAACACTCTCCTTTTCCAGACCGTTGTGCCATGCTATTTCTGCCTCTATGAAAGCTATCCATGGCTGAACCCACCAAATTTGTGAGGCAAAATATACTGCTTCTCCCTTAAGTAGCAAGTGTTCAGCATACTGTCCCAGTGGTAAGAATGTCAGTAACATAGAAAATTTGTGACAGTGCCAGAGCTACTGCTCTAACTGAACTTGATGACATATTGAAACAGTTTTGAAACTGGTTTAGAAAGATCTTGGCAAGGTTTGGAGATCCAGTGTACAAGATAGACAAAATGTTGTACACAGTGCTTGATGTACAAAACTTGTAAGAAAAGAAGAAGGCTGATAGGATTGCAGAAACTAAGGGCCAAGCTCAGGAACTCAGGAACCAGCCTGCACTGCCAGTTGTACTTGATACCGTGTGTGTTCAGTGCTGGCACAAACTCTGTCCACAGTTCTTCTCATCTCCAGCAATTTTGTGATAGAGTAAGAATATTCACAGTGCACTAGTGAACGTAGGGTTGAAGTTTAAGGCCAGCTCCCCAGTGACCATCTGTCATTTGACTGGTCATCAAACTCTCATTGAACATTCAGATTATGTTAACATTATGTTATGTTTACTGCTATACATCAGTTAGAAATTCTACAGTGAATGTCATGAGGCAATAGTAGGGCTGAATGCCTGGAAAGCTCCAGTGTTTTTCCAGAAAGGAGCATTTGGAATCCTAGGGGAGTGAAGCAATGAGTGGTGAA
Organism: Petromus typicus; assembly: GCA_004026965.1. NCBI lineage: Eukaryota > Metazoa > Chordata > Mammalia > Rodentia > Petromuridae > Petromus > Petromus typicus. The sequence continues at coordinate 20,926 of PVIR01008754.1, forward strand.
AGAGTAGCAACAAAAAGAAACCAAGTAGTTTATATAAAACCCGGAAAAAAATTCCATAAGTCAAATCTCCACATGTCATAGGATCAGAGGTCCAAGACTGTAAATCTTTCATTAGCGATGAAATTCCTTCAGATTTTGGCTTATCCAGGGTTCCCAAAAGAAATATCTCTCCGTTCATCCATCAAGATCCCCAGTGACCACCTATAAAGGGGGCCTGGCTTCTGCCCAAGTTGATAGGGAACAGTTTTCTTCCTCACATGGTGCTGAAATTGAGGCATAAAGATACTAAGAGAATGGATGATGAGACATTTTGGCCTTAATTTTAGACAAATGTATGAGGTGGCCACTATACTTGGACAAATCTCATGAAACAACAGTACATGAATCAGGGGGAGTGAAGGGAAATTTGTCACGATGACTCCAGGAAGTTGGAGTTCACATTACTCTGAATTTCATTTGAAGGAAATCACAAGCACTGAGTGGAGCCAACTCAAGGGAAAGCCACTTGGGCTTCAACTGGGATGTTTATAGGGCCAGGGCTACTCAGAGAGCTTGGACTCACATCTCACCACACCTTTCCTAGGCTGCAGGTCATTGATTAATATGACCTAATGTCCTATTGTGTTTCAGTGTTGCTTCAATCCCATCCCATGTATCTTTCCTTCTCCTTTTTGGACTGGAAATGCTTACCCAATGTTCTTTCACACTAAGAGTATTCATTTTTTTCTAAGAGATTTGCATTAGATTGGAGTCTTACTGGGAGAAAAGAAAAGAAAATTGCCAGTAACTAGACTGTAAACTGAAACAACTCTAACAGGAAGACAAGGAGGTTTAGTGAAAGGCCCAAACTCAAACCTGACCCTCTCACCTCAGTGGAACCACACAAGTACAGTTTCCTCTTGCACTGGATCCTCCCTCTGAGGCCATGAACTAGAACTCAAACATCACCCTTTCAAGTGCAGCCCATGTTCTCAGCCCTCTTCTGCCATCTTGCTCCAAGATAGTGAATTTCTGTGATATCCCTCTGGCCCTTCAGGTGCGCAAGAGATGGAAGAACATCCAAAGTCCCTGTAAGAGGGTCTGGAGAAATTCAGACTTTTCCAGAGCAGTCGTTTCTTCCAATTCACCCAGGAGAGGGAGAGGGTCAGCAGAGCTGTGCAGTTTACAGCAGCTTTAGAGGAAAGCACTGTCAAAACAAGGCAGAGCAGGACCAAGAGAGTACAGGAAAATCTATGACTTGAATTGAAGGCCTGGGCATCCTGTGACACAAGGGAGGAGGGAAACCTTAGTTCTATCCTAGGAATTTCCAGAGGTCAGGCCCTGGGAAAGGTTCAGTGGGTAGACAGAAAAATTTATACTGACATAGATGCAAGGGTTATCAGAATATAAGCAATCTGATTTGGGGATATGTGTCCCTGCATGAGGGAAGAAATAGATTGGTTAGACGTTCCTGAGATATGGACCCCAGATTGACATCAGAGAGATAGGACATGTGCCAAGAGATGTTGTAGATAAAAGGCCTGGCTCAGGCCTGAATACCAGAGACAATTTATCCCTGAACATTTTACCCACAAGAAGACAGGGCGCTGTTTTTGACTCATAGCACTGCATTTTGCCCATACTTGGAGAGGTTGCATATGTGAGATGGCAGTAGCTCCCCCAGGACAGCACAGCCTGTGGCTCCCTGCAAGCCAACCTCAGTGTGCATTTGTCACTGGACTTCGTTCTGTTCCATGATGATCATGAGCTTTATGTCAACACAGACTTAGGTGTGACCAGGATAGCATGGAGGGATTTCAGGTCAGCCACATACAGTAGGGAAGATAGAAGAGAACAAAACAGAATGTATTAGGAAGTCATGTATCTGTGGAAAATGCAGTTTGTGGGAAATACATTCCCCCTGATCATGTCACTCACCAAGCTCAGCCATGTGCAATGAGAAGTACTGGAGGATCAGATCAGTAGTCTGTGAAACTATGCTAGGAAATGTCCCCCTTTCTTCAAGAAGATATTCCTGACCTCCTCAGCAGATGCCTTTCCCAGTATATTAGCTTTGCTCCTGCTCTGTGATGTAATACGCCTTCCCTAGACTAGACAGGATGCAGGTATGGCTTGATGAGACAGCAAAGCCCAAAGTTTTCTGCTCGTTTTCCTAGGATGACTATCTAAAGAAAGCTCAGCAGGTCTCTGTTCCAGCATAGGGAGCCTCATACAATTGAAGCAGGAAAGGAGAGTCAGCAGAAAATGCAAAGGAGGTTGCACTAGGAAGCCTAACAACACAAGCCAGGAAATGCAAGGCCTCATCTTCAAAGCCAGTGCACACACAAGGTGAGCAGATCCAGACAAGCACCATCTCTTTTACCCTGGCTGTGGCCAACATAGCTCCTTCCCCACTCTCAGACATCTCTATGTCCCAACGACTGCTCTCCCCTCCCTTTTCCATCTCCTTCTTTAACCAGGCCATTCTGTGATTGCTCTGTGAACTTTCAGGGCCCCAAAAACAGAAGGGAGCACCAAAGACCCCAATATAAAGTCAGAGGTAAAGAGTCACTCCAGCACTCCCACTTTTTCCTGGAAACATAGGCAAAAGAGACTGCCAAAAGGCTGTAGCCAACTCCAGCAACAGACACTGAAATACAGTCAAGATGACACAGAACAAAAGCCACAGAGTGTGACGTCTTCTTGCCCCTCAAGTGAAGACATGGACACCCAGTTATCCGAGATAGGCCAAGGATTTTACAACAAGATGGGGAATCTACACTGCTCAGGGCTGGGAAATGGTGCTCAAGTGTGCTGGAAATAAAACCCCAGCAGGACATGTCTGTGTGCCTCTTCTCTGACTGTGTAAGGGGAATGGGGGAGGAGGTGTGATGAGAGAGGGAAGGGGTGAAGAAATTGCAGGATGTGGTTTAGAGTGAAAGGTCCTAAGGAGGAGATGTGGTGATAGGATGGGCTCAGGCCCTATTCCTGAAGATAAGTTTCTTCCTTCAATTTTGAACCTGAGGCAGAACTGGAATGCCATTTGAGAGTGTCTGCAGGGTCTGGTGCCCAGTTTGTGGGGAGGAGAGAAGTTCTCAGGAAATGCACAAACTAAATCTTTCCCACTGCCTAGTGGCATTTGTTGTTTCCAAACCTATGATATAAGCACTCAAGGCCTTCAGAGTGACAAAAACATTTCTACCAAGCACCCAACAGTAATTCAAAGCTCTAAAAAGATGTTGTTGGTTCTTGCACTTACACCATAGTTTGGGCCATCTCCTCACAATGAAGATGTTGGGTAGGTGTGTAGTAGAGGAAAGGATTCAATATTTAGTTGTACAATAAAATGAGCATTATTTGTACACAAGTGTTCTCAGTCAAGCTTTTATTTAAGATGTTTGTGTATTTCAAGGTGATTGGAAGAAATCACCCAGTTAGGTCATGTAGAACCTGTAGACCCACTCTCAATGGCAAAATACTGAAATATCACTATTGTCCAATTCTCAAGTGGATATTGACATGGATGCTACAAAGATATTTACTTCTTTGATCAACGTGGGTGTGGTTCCCTCCTCTTCCATTGGAGACACACACTACTGCCTTCACATGCACAGCGTCCTCACTATTGACAATCATTGGTCTCTAGTTGATACATATAGTTTGATCTCTTCTATGACATTACCTAAGGGATTCATGAACCTCTGTAAGCTTTAGAATTTGTATTGCTCCCTGCATGTGACACACTTATCTGTAGATTAACCTGCATCTCAGTGTATATGAAGCATCCAACCATTTGCAATGCTGGGTACTTTCTGAGGGGTCGAAGTGCCAAAGAGTAAGAGGAAAAAGCATGTACCTCCTCAGTTCACATGGTAGCAGTGTCACAAGAAGAGGTGAGTATGGGCAACAAATACCTGGAGGAATGATAATGACTTTGGGCTCATTGTGAGACACCAGACTGCAGAGTGTGCAATGACCCAAGTCATGGACATCTTCCTTTCCTGCAAACTGAAAGTGCTTAACTAGAGAACATGGAAATTCTTTCATCATCTGCCTTGGGCTCTTTTATAAAGTGCTATTTTCCAACCACGTTTTTCACCTCCAAGACTGTGCAAAGGCCACAGATAGGTTGGCTGAGCTCGCGAGGGAACGGAGAGGCTTGTACTGTTATGATCCTTTAACTATTGCGTGTTTTTGTAATATTCTAAATTTATGAGAATCAACTATGTGTTCAGTAAATTCTTCCTCTGATCACCCGCTCACTGTTTTACACATAAGATGGCCACTTCAAACTTGGAAGAGAAGAGAATAGAGGGCTCTTCCTTAGTGTTTTCCAGAATGATACATCACATTTGATGCAGGCAATGGAACACAAAACAGGAATAGTCATTTCTAGACACTTGATATGATGAGAAGGGGAATCAGGTTGGGGCAAGGTTTAGACAGAGCTGTTCAGCTCATATCAGCTGAGAACCGGGAACATGAGGAAGGAGAGTAGTGTTGCACAGTTGCCTTCAAGGGCGTGCTTCAGGAACCTAAGACCAAAGGGGAGGTCCAATCTCTGAAATTTCCTCAGCTGTTCTAGACACAAATACTTGTGCACCAAGCCTTTAAGCTATGAGCCTTTTTGCAAAACTAGTAGGTTCTATGGTAGAGGAGTTGGCTGGAGTTTGGAAAGCACTCATGACCAGAGGCCATGGAAAATGAGAGGGAATGAGCTGTCAGGGTACTGTCAACCAGCCTATTTCCCTGACAACATCAGTGATACACAACAGTCTCTCTTGTGGTGTAGCCTTGGTGAAGGAATACATGCTGTGTCTGAGGTCACCAGTATAGATCGCAGTCACCAAGTATTATCAGCTGTCAGTGCAGCCTCCTGTTCATCCTGCCAGAGACAAGGACCAGTACAGAATCCCCAGCATGACTGCATTCCTCACAGAGGCATCACAGCCTTATGTGCATGATTCTGTCCCACAGTGGGCAGAGGTTCTTCTCTACTGGAAATCATACTCATCTCGTGCACAGGTTTTGACAGCCTTGAGTGTGTGGCACCATCAGGATGCACATAATGGTGCTGGATTCATTATGTCAGCATATTTCTTCTGAAAACTGCAGCCCAGATTGCACAGAAAGGCCAAACTTCATTGTGCATATGAGAGGAGACCAAAGTTGCTGTGTCTTACTGGACCACCAGGGACCTGGGATTCCCTATAACAGTGAAAGAACTGCTTCAGGGTATAAATAGGTTGTATTTTAGAAGGGGATAATCTATGAGAATGAGATATCATATTCAGTAGAAAAATGGACTCTAGTCGTCTTCTCTTCTGTCAAATATCAGAGGAATCCAGGATCCACTGACTGAGACACGGAGTGACCCCACTTCTTAGCTCTCCTTGAGTCTTCCAGGGGAATTTCCACTTCTGCCTCATAGGATTAGATTCTGAAGGTCGCTACTTGTGCTGTCCAATAATGGTCACCTACATGCCCTTTGAAAACTATAAACCGAAATAAAATACCATTGTTCCACTTCAGTACTAAGTGACACCATGAACTGTCATGGTATTGCAATGGACAGAACCAACTCAGAGCATCCTTACTCACTGGAAAACATCCATGAAGAGAATCAAAGAGAGTCCAAAGATTTTTGTTTTATTTCTCACCCAAGCACCTCTTTTTCATAGTAGATGGAATGTTCAAGCAGGGGACCTGTGATTTTAAAATCAAGGCCAGACCTCCTGTACAAATAAGTAGAAAGGAAATGTATGGACTCTGCTGGAGGGAAAGTGAAGAAGGATCTTCTAACAGTGCTTCCTACTGACATGTTGTCTATACTGGCCCTTAGGCTAAAACAGTGAGGAAAAGAAGCTGAGGGATAGTGAGGATTTACCTTGTCAAACTAAATGGATACAAAGTAGATTTTCAACTAAATACAAGCAGAATGATTAAATAGGAGAAATGTGCCTTGCACTCTGGGAGGATAATGAGGTAAGACAGGTATAGAAATCCTCCAGATTTTTCAAATACTATCTACTATGGGACAGATGCTTCACACAATAAGAAATTTATATTCTTGTGAGATTCTTGCTCTTCACCCAAGATCACTTGTCAATACTTCCCTTCACAGTGACTTCTGATCTTAGTAGGGGTATGGTCCTCCTGGATGGGGATTCAGAGCCAATCTTCTCACCATGGAGTTTTTCCTACAGTGAACAGGACGTTCCTTGTATTGATGGCAGGACAGGTGCCATTAGTGTTAAACACAGCAGAGGTTTGGGAAGAAACCTGTCGCTCAATTTTGAGTTTGACAAAGATGCAATTGCGAATTACTCAGAGGACTTTGTAATTCAGAGAAATTCAGACACAGCTCATGACTCTGGTGAGCAAGGATCTGGGTCACTTAGAGCTGCTCAAGGAGTTTTGGATTTGACCACATATATATGGGCTTGGAAACACATATGTGTGCTGTGTGCTTCTTGGTGTGATACATTTTATACATGTCCTACAAATGGTGTTCCATCAAATTATCGTACCTATGATGACAAGAAAGTGATTGCCCTCTATGTGAAACATTCTAATCCTTTTTACATTTGGAGAGTGTGTGGATTTGCTTCTCAGACACATGACCAGCATCTGCACTGCATAGTCCAGAGGTATCTTTTATGCCTGAAAGGCTGTTTCTCTTGGAGGATTTCTCTGCATAAAAGAGTGACATGCACATATTTCTACACTCCACTGGCCCAGGCAGAAGAGTCTGGTCAGCTCCACGGACAGCAGGGAGAATGCATCAAATGCTCATGTTTACTCTCTTAAGTCAGCATTGGTTTCAGGGACATGGACATGAGAAGCTTACCAAAGAAATGTTTTAAACTTTTGACAGTGAAACGAATTCCGAAAGAGAATTAGGCTTAGCTTGGGAGGAATGGCAACAACGTGGTCTCTACATGACCTCACACTGAAAGCCTAGACCTGGCTGTTCCATTTACTACACAAGAAACCTGAGAGAATCCTATGTTTAGTACAGCCTCAGGTTGTTCATGTGTAAAGTGGTTTTAACAAACATTTTTCATCCTAGGATTATTGCAAGAGAGAAATATCCCACAACATGTGACAATCAGTGTTACGTTTAACATGGACACTTGTTGAACAGAAGTTGGCTATAGTGATATGTGAAATCACCCTTTTCATTGAAAATTTTGTTTATATCTCCAGAAACCCTAAATTTACATGGAAACTGAAGAGAAAATCCTATAAAATGCTACTCGATATCTTCTCCCAGAATATTTTCTAGAACACTATATATCATGTAAGAAGATATTGACGAGTCTGTCCCTGCTTAGACCAATGGAATCTGATTGAAGTACTTCATCCCAGCTATGCCACTTTGATTTTCATTGAAACAACCTTTTTTACTCACATGCCCTTCACCACAAGAATATGCCTGGGCCCATGAGTCCTCAATCCCACTGAAGCTAACACCCTGGCCATTCTAGTGACAACTCCAAGTGAGCACAACTGCAGTTGTAAGGAACTCCAAACCCAATTACATGCCCACACATGACTAAGCAAACTTCCTTCAGAATGGAAGGAAGTGGTCACTAGGGAGAAGGGCCTTGGAGGGAGAAGAACCTATTCAGGCAGTCATCTGACCTACGTTTGACCCCCCATGTAACAGAAAGGGTCTTTCTGTCCATTTTGTAATGGGAGTTATCTCATCTAAATGGGAAAGTAATCTGTATTCTCAAAAAGTCACCCCAAGTAAGACAACCCACTGGGAAATGCAAATCACTTGGAAGTGGACTCTGGACAGCAGAGCACAGGAAATCATGTGAAACATCTCCCTTCACCTCCCAGACCCTATTAACTCTCAGGAAACACTTCCAGAAATGAGGATAAGTTCCTCCAATGGTGCCAGGCAAGAAGCACTCTTTCCATAGATGTCCCAGGTGAGGATTCTTCTCAGCTTCATCTGTTAAATGTGCTCTTCAAAGCACCTTTCCACCCTCTCAGCCCCAGACCATCTCAACTGAAGGACCAGTTCTTACCAAGTTTCAGCTGTACAACAATCAAATCTTGCAGAATGAGCAGTGATTTCTCCAGGCTCTAAACTTCCCTAGATCTGCACCCGCCATGACTGCTCTTTGCAAGACCCCGAGTCTCAGAGCTGTGTTTCCTGCCCTTGAAATCCCTGAGGACATCACAATTCTGTGGACAATGTTGGTTCTCCTAACTATGCCTGTGGGGAGGCTCAACTTCTCCTCACTCAAGGGAGCTCTTGTCTACCTCACAGACTTGGGACCACCAAAGGAAAAGGTGCAGTGAATATTTGGGTCCCTGTGTCCATGTGCTGATGGGATCTTTAAGGGAAACAAATTTCCCAAATGTAATTAAATAAACCAAACCACTTCAAGTGTGCATGGAGTTCTAAGAGTTTACACAAATAGTGAAAAGAAAATAAGAATAAAAGAAATTTACTTTATTGATGTGGTCGTTTCTAGGTGCCATTTGATTTCACATAGATTTTATACATACTTCCAAAGGAATTCCTTGTACAATCCTATTTTGTTAGACAGAAAACGAAAAATTGAATTATTTGTGTCAGATCACAGAGAAAAACTCTTACATATGGAATGGAAAACTAAAATCAATTTAGATAAGAAGAAAAAAATCACTTTGACATCAGGGATCACGATGGAACACCAACATCACAACATGGAAAATACATGAGGGCTTAGAACCATTCTGCAAAGAACAACCGCAAGAAACTTCACTCTCATGAAAGAGAACAAGACTTCCAAAATCCATAATGGGAAAAGCTGTCAATTTGTAACCAGCCCAAGTAGAACAGATAAGATGGCCCCTACAATATGTCACATTCCACTAGTATGTCACCACTTAGAAAACTGCCTGCTCTCCAGAAAAGCAGACAAGAAAGGACCTCATTTCCCATTGGGTGGAAAGTAACAGTGACTGGATAGTAACACTATCCCCTCCCGTCACTCATCTTGAATCTCAAGTGCCTCAGTCAGAACTGCTTCCTGTCTGAAAGAGGCCTTCCAATATATTGAAGAACATTCGGAATGTAAGCATTCGTATGTGCATATGGCGAAGAACCTGGGTCACAGATGTTTCAGCATGGGCCCTTCTGCCCCACAGGATTTGAGAGGAAGGAGAGTCACTGTGGAGAACATGTTGGAAACTTAAGTACCCTTCCCTTACCAAATCCTCTGAGATGAATTTCCAGGGGTCCCCTATAATGTTGGTATCACTCTGAGTGCCTAGAATCCCTGTTGTCAGGAGTTGCTTTACTTCATCCTGACTGATATAGCCTCCTTTGTTAAGGATGAGGCATAGGAGGAAGAGGAGGAGTTCAGCTTTGGGAGCAAACTGGATATCACTATCTAGCATCCCACTGTAAGTGAGGCCCAGCACAGGGATAAACACAAATGTGTGGCCAGAGGCATCCACTTCTCTCATCTCAACACCAAAGCCCCGACACATGAACTTACAGTATTTCTTAAGGATGTTAGTGTTGCCCGCTTGGAGTTCACCATGTACCAAGTGCAGAATTTCTTGCATAGTGACCTGCTCATGTCTTTGATATTTGCGAAGCAGGAATGGCACCAATCTATCTAACTCATCAATTTCAGCCTCACCCTGGACTTTATGTGCAGCATCACTGGCCTGAGAATCACTTGGACCCTCCCCCTCGTGACTACCAGAGCCCTCACTGCACTGGGGCATGAGGTTGGAAACCAGGGAAGTGGGGGGAGCAGAAGTGCCCTGGGGGTTCTGAGCACAAATTGGTGTCTCAGACACTGGCTGCTCCCTTGGTGTGGACCCGATGACACTAGAGGAAGAAGTCTCAGAGATAGCTGAGGCTACTGCTTCTCCCTCATCCTCGGCGGCCTGCACTCCCGTGAGGTGTCCTTCACTACTTTGGGCAGGATGGTCTCCTGGCTGCTTGTTGTCTTCTCCCAGATGACCGTGCGACATCATGATGACTTTTGGGGACAACAAGTGTTTCTTTTTGGAGATTCAGAACCCTGAAAGAAAGAAGATGAATGATCCAGCTCAGAACACACTTGTTTCAGCCCCTAAAGGTCCAGTCTGTCCCTTTTTGTGTGTGATGCATCAGAGGCTCCTGTCCTCCCTTCTCCTTTCCTCCATAGTCCTGAGACACAGGGTACTTCTCACCCTGAACTTGAACTATAGGGGACAAGGGCTTAGGAGGCCAGGATGGCATGTCCTGGCAGTATTAGGAGTTACTGAGTCTGAGGCTGGCAACCCTATCTCCACATCAGGGGATGAAACTCACCTTCTCTCCGAACAATGCAGAGTGTCCTCTGTGGTGTCAGCACAAGGCTATGCTTCCTGCCAGACTGTTAGTGCAAGCTTCCTGGAGCTAATATAAGACAGTGAGAAGACTCTTAGTCTGCAGATAAATGGAACAGTCCTGTTACCTAAACCTCATACGCAGGATGCCTTGACTTATGAGGTCCTCCCAATTCTAAGGAGTGATCACACCTGTGCTCATTTCAGGCTTTCACTTTTTCAGGTGCAGAGCTTGAATCCCTCCCTGTCTTCTTCTTTCCTTCAGGAAACTTCTAAAATTTTTGCTATCCTGAGAGGGTCCGAAGGACACCTCGAGACACTCATCTGAATACTTCAACCTCAGGGCACATAAGAGAGTAGAATCATTTAGTTTAGTTCCCATACTTTACAAATTGGAACCTGATCTATCATAATCATCATCTGTTTTGGGAACTTGAACTCTTTGGGATGACCTGAAGTGAATTACCTGAAAACAGAGGCCTCCCCTTATGAAATACTCAAAGATGGAGAAGGGGACATTCACTCTGCTTGAGACACTGGATCTGACATCAGATGAGTTGTGACAGATTGAACCTAGGGTGCTGTGAGTTGAGCTGAGATGCCTCTAGTTGCCCTCACCCATACTCCTCAACACAACCTCAGATCCTACTCTGCTTTCCATATGTCCTCCTAAACTTTCAGATTGAGGAAATCAAAGGTGCAGAATTAAGTGAGAGGTCAAAGCCTGACATTCCTGCCTAGGTTACCAGGGTTGACCCAAAAAGCTAGGTAAACTTCTGAGGAGCACTCAGATCTCTACGTTCAAGTCAACTCTACACCAAATCATTCCTAAGGCTCTCCATCTAGAATTTTGGCACAATCTAACCAGATATGGTTCCTTGTGCCAATATGCAGACATAATCTCTGAGCAAGATCGATGTTTCCATGTCATACCCAAGTATTCAGTCAAGTGAGGGTAGGCGGCCTTTCACACTGAAATGTGGATCATAAGATATGTCAACAAGCCCTGGACATATCTTGAGAGAGGTGAAGTTGAGATCCTAGATCTCCTGGGAAATCCTAATTGAAACACAATAGGATTTATGAAAGCTTTCTGTGTTGTGAATTTTAGGGCAAATTTTCTTTTTGGAGATGGGGCCTGGTAGGAAGAAGACAGTCATTTTGGTTGTAACAAGGGAGTTGATATTTCCCCCTGATTTCACCCATCACCTTCTTACTGGAGAATTGTCCTAAGCAGGTTTCCTTATACCAGGCCTCTGTACTCTGTTGATCTGTCTTAGAAATATCTAATGATGGACTGTACACTCTATAACTTTTGAGATCAAAGCAATTTTTCTGCCAGTCAAACAGAGATGACAGTTATGTTGTATCAGCAATGATATCACCCATAAGAAGTATGCTATCAGATCCTAAAGTTCCATAGTTTTCTTCCTGTTTCTATCAGCAACCAAACACCCCCAATACCATTACACTGGAGATAAGCTTATTTCGCACTGAGACTAACATTTCTTCACCTCATTGGCTCCCTTCCTGTCACTGCAGATTTGTGCATCCCAGTCAAATTAGCCATGTCTGACCGTGGCAATAGGCTCACTGAATGATATATGTACTTTTTGAACATGGGACACATGTAATTCTCAGGGAGTGTCCACAGCTTTGCCTCAGGTATCTTCTTGTCTCTACTGGTTTACTCCCTCTGCTGAACTGTACTTACACCTTGGAATAAAGTTCTCATCTCTCTGAATCTTCCCAAATCAATGATAAGCATAAAGGACAACAAGTGAGGACCAGCAACTCTCATTGGAGCACCAGGTGGATAAGAGGGAAAACCAGCTCTGGGTATTACCGTCTCTTCCTCAATGTCGATGAATTGAGAAGTTCTCCAAGGGAAAATCAAGACTGATAAAGAGCAGCCAGTCAAGCTCCTGTAGAGTGAGAAAAACACTAATTTAAGGAAGATAAAATCAACAAAGGAAATAATAGGAAAAGAAAGCAAGAGAGACAGAAAAAAAAGAGAGAGAGGAAAAAAAGAAAGGAAGTAAGGAAGGAAGAAAAAAAGATCAAGAAAGAAAGAAAAAGAAAAATGAAGAAAATTCTAAGAATGTATATTTAAATCAATAACATATTGAATAGAAAAAGTGAAAGATTAGTACGCTCATTCTGCATGCAATTCCCACTGAGGCCCAAGGTGGCGCTGTCCTGAGACTTTTGTTCTGCCTGATGACATGGTTCAGAGGAAAACATGGCGGACCTTCCAGAATGTTCTGAATCCTCTTTCTCTCTTGGGCCTGCTTCTGCCTGAAACTAATCCGTATATTTAAAGTCTCAAAGTCAGAATGCTTTCTTTCACCACATGCTAGCTTGGTAGAGCCCAAAGTGGTTCAGATTGAGAATTCATGGTATATATACACGGCAGATCTGGATTTGAGGGTTCAATCGTTCAGAGGTGAGCTTCGACATTCCTCATTAGTCTGTAAACTTGAGCCCTAACTGAGGCCACCCACACAATTCCCCTCATCTGAAGAGAGCAACTCAGAACCGAAACTATGTAGCTCTCACCCAAGTCAGAGACTTCACTGCTGCCAGGGCTGTGGCCACGGCTACAGCGGCTGAGACCAGGGCTGCGGCTGCTGGCTCCGCTGTCGCCGCACCTAAGACGTCATCAGGAAGCTGCAAGCAAAGGGCCGAGGTTTCCCAGGGCTGAGAGCAGGAGCGAAAGGTAACTTCTCAAGGTCTCCTCGCTGTTTGTCCTCATCAGGAGTTCAGGCTCTTGGTTCTGGGGAGAGCTGAAAATCGCTCTCCTCTATGAATTCATACTCATTGTATCAATCACCGCCCAGGGTTTCCAGAGCCAGAAACACGTTGTAACAAATCAGCCCTGGTGGAGGGGTAGATCAGGATGACTTGCTACCCCTGCCTCTAACACTACCTTGTCTCTTCTCCTCTTAAACCTGAAGTGTGGCTCATTCCTCTCTGCTCCCCTTCCCTGAACCTGAACTCAGAAAAAAATCCTGCAGTGGCTCTGAGAGGGCCTCTCTACACTCCATAGAAGTCATAGGTGGGATATTGTCAGTAGGACCAAAAAATGTTTCGGTCCTTCCAACCACGGAAAAGTGGTCACTTTGTTTCACTATGTTTCCCGGACTCCACTGGCTCTGAACCTCAATGGATTTACCCCACACAATGCATATGCTACGTAGAGCCACAGAAAGCTGCAGGGGCAGGGTCTTCTTTGACTATGCAGTTAATGGTGCTATTGTGCACTGTTTACTCTAACATGGTTATTATGTTTCTACTGCACACTCTATGCTTGGTTAAATGAGGATTGTTTTCCAAGCCAATCCTCACCAACAGGGGGCGGGGCTTTTAATTGGTACATCAGTCTCTGAAACCAAAGTATCTGATTTTTCCTGCTGCCCTTATATTTCCCCTTGGCCTGGGTCATATCTACTGTGAACTGCTGCTTCAGGCTACTCAATATATTATTTATTTGCTTTTATTTTTAAATTGAGTATATACATTATGATCACAATTGACATTGAGAAATTTTTCCAGTAGAAGAAAATCTACTTCTCATTTTTTTCCCATTTTCTTGATAGCTCAAGTGTCCAACAACATATAACATAAGTTTTGATTTTTTTAAAAAAATCATTACATATTTCCTTTTTTCTTTTTGAAATCAACTGTGAGCTTACCCTCAAATTCACAGCAATCCTAGTGCCTCTGAATCCCGAGTGCTAGTATAACAGCAGTGCGTGGTACAGACCACACTGACACTGCTGTATTAAATTATCCGGGATCAAACCCAGACCCATGAGATTTCAAGACAGGGACCAGAACCACTGAGCTAATTTCCCTACTTTACTTATCTTCACACTTCTTTTCCTTTGAATAGTTTACTTTTTTTACAATACCTCTGAGTTTTAAGGGCAGGAGTTGCAAAAGTTTCATTCAACTGTACTTTTATGGTTCATCTCAAAAGAACACAATTCTCAGGCCGATCTTCCCTGCCTCAGCAAACACAAGAACCTGTTTAACAGTTCTCATTCACCCATAGGGTCTTCTTAGGTTTTCACACTCAGAATTATTTGATTATGTATGTTTGGTTTATCCCCAACCCTGCCTGCAGTTTTCCATATAAAATGGTCAGAATGCAAACAATAGTAGCACATTTTGCTGCTTTAAGGAAACTGAGTTTTTCTTTATTCTGTTGCTCATCAATGAATGCAATATGTGTCATTTGCGTCAGTCTTATTTGACCAGAAAATGTAAGCAGAGTTTGATATTGTCTCCATGAAATAGTCAGGTATTGTTTTCTCTCTCTTTCAGACATTTTACATTTTATCTATATCTATCTAACACTTTAAGTATGAAAGTTTTCTTTCTGATCTTTATTGACACCTAATATAGAGGCAGATTGAAGGTCATCAGTGGTATCTAGAGGGTGGAAAGAATGTAGAAGAGAATGGATAAAATATTGATGCATATGACCATAGTGCACTCTATCGATTTTTATATTATCACAACAAGCTCCTATAAGGTGTATAGAGTACACATGTTCAGGAAAACTAAAAGTGAGACTCATTAAGGTCAGTGAAGAAGAGCTGTGTGACTTGGCAACTGGATGGCTGGCTGCAAATGTGCACTGGGTTTCATGACACATTCACGTGGTCTCACTCTGTAAACTATCCTTCTAACCATTTTTAATTCTTTCTTTCAGATTATAATGTTATTGTTTAGGTCTAAAATGGCTCCTAAATATTTCCCAATTGAATTCGGGTACTGGGTATCAGAGGGCTGTCACCTGGGTGTATGTGAAGGCTGTACTCTTTTTTGTTCTTTTGTGTGTGATACTGGAGATTGACCCCAAGCCTTTGTGCTCCTGATTTAGGCCCTGAGCCACTACACTATACTCAGAGGCTCAAAGCTATATTCCCATCATTGATTCATCCTTGTCTCTTTTTTTTTCTTCAATACTATTGCAGAAGCACTCACCTTAGCTGTGCAATTAAAGTACACCATTTCTCCTTGTAATGAGTTTGACTAAGGAGTAAGTCCACAGAATTTGAGAGGCAAAATAAACTGTTCCTCCTTTATGTAGGAAGTGTTCAGTATTTTGTCCAAGTGAAAAGAATGTTGGCCATGGAGAAAAGTGAAGTCTGGATCATAGTCACTAATTTGACTGATAGTGTTTTATGCCCAGATCACGAGGACCCCAAAAGACACCAGGAGTAGTCTCGGATGAAAGCACATGAAGGTTCATTCAAGCTCAAGCAGGGAATCTGAACACTGAGATGCTGAGAGCACTGAGCCCCGAGAGGGTCAGGTTTTTATAGTGGATATAAGGGAGGGAAAGGGTTGTAAGGCGTGTGGCTGTCAGACAGCCTGAATTTAAGAAAAGAATACTAGGCCTACTGGCATTGCCTAGCTTGAGCACTCACTGTCTTAAGAGGAAGTAACCTAATTAGGATATGGATGCTTAACTGCCTGTGGTTTTAACTAAAATGTTTCAGGTGAGACTTATAACATAATAGAAGCCTAGCTGCTCTGCTTATTGGTCATTGTCAGTGTCACGAGCCTAGAGTGAGGGATAATCATGTCTTCTATAACCTCTGGGGAGGGGGACTTTAGGTCAGGGCAAGGCGTTTTTCAAAATGGAGTTAATTTAGTCAAGCTGGACTCTGCAATTGATTATGTGATCAAAAGGCTTAGGAAGTGGATTTTAAAGATTTTTCCATAGTGTGGAAGTACAGACTACAAGTATGCTAAAATGTACACAGTGATGATGTGCAAAACAGCGAAGAGTTGAGAAAAATAGAAAGCTGGTAGGATTGCAGAATCTAAGCTCAGTAGGACAAATGAACAAGTATCCCTCTGCCTGCTGTACTTGATGCCGTGCATATTCAGTGCAGGTACAAACATTCTCCACAGTTCTCATATCTAGAAATTTTGTGGGAGAATAACTCTACTCATGTTACACTAGTGAGCTTGGGGGTGAACCTTAATGCCAGCCGCTATTCAGATTGTGTCACCTTTACTGCTGAATGTCACTAGGAAAATTCTACAGTGAGAGTCATGAGGCGATGGCAGAGCTGAATGCTTGGAATGCTCCAGTGTTTCACCAGAAAGGAGCACTTGGAACCCACTTGGAATGAAGCAATGTTTAGTGAAAGAGTAGCATCCAAAAGAAGCCCAGGAGTTTGCATAAATCCAAGAATGAAAATGCCTGCAGTCAAATCTTGACATGGCATAGGATCAGGGGTCCAAGACTGTTAATCTTTCATTAGCAATGAAATTCTTTGAGTTTTTAGCTCAGTCAGGGTTCCGTAAAGCAGAATCACTCCGTTCAGCCAACAAGATCTCCAGTGACCACCTGTAAAGGGGGCCTGACTTCTGCCAAAGTTGATGAGGATAAACTATCTTAGTCACATGAGGCTGGATTTGAGGCATTTATACACTAAGAGACATGTATTGAGAGAAGCTTTGGCATCAGTTTCAGACAAGATGATACAGGGTCACAAACAGTGGAAAGGGATCATGTGACAACAGTTCATGAAGCAGTGACCAAAGTGAAATTTGTCACGATGACTCCAGGAAGTTGGAGTTGCCATGACTGATTTTCATTTGAAGGAAACTATAAGAACTGAGTGGTGGCAGCCCAAGAGAAAGGCCACATCGGCTTCAACTGGGATGTTCATAGGGCCAGGAGTATCCTGGTAGTGCAGAGTCCCATCTCCCCACCAATTTTCTAGAGAGTGGACACTGATCAATGGGACCAAATTTTGTCTTCCTGTGTCAGTGTTACTTCAATCCCATTCCATCTAGCTCTCTTTCCACTCCCTTTACGACTGTAAATGTTTACCCAGTGTTCTGATACACTGAGAGCATTCATTTCTTGTCTAGGAGATTTACATTTGACTGGAGTCTAATGGGGAGACTTGGTCTTGGAACTTTGTGCAACAATGGATTGATGAAGATTTTTGCCTCTCTTAGGAGTAGTAACTGGTGAATGAAGTGAAACACATGTGCCTCTTTGTATGTCAGGGAAGAGTGTGATGGCTCAGAGGGACACTCTTGCCATGAATGTCTACGTCAGATGGTGGAGCTTGGGAAGAAGCAGGAATACCTTGGGGCATAAGTGAAAAGTGTGTCTTCTCCTTCCATTCGGTCTCTCCCCCTTCTCCTTTTTAGTCTGTCTTTATCTCTATATCTCCATCTCTCCACCTTTCCATTTCCAATACTCTCCCTACTCATGTCCAATTCCCTCTCCCTTTCTCTCTTTTTCATTTCTCTCTCGTTCTCCCTCTCTCACTGTCTCCCTGGCTTGCTCTCTGTTTTTATGGGTTGCCTACCATAGTGAACAGCATTTCTCTTCTACACTCTTCTGCATTGTTATTCTGCTATGGAGCTGAGAAGTGTAGACTTAATTCTCTGAAAACTGTGAGGAAAATAATTCACCTCTCCTGCTTCTACATATATTTTGTTGGTATTTTCTTCCAAGTGTGTCAATTTTAAATATCCAACGAGGTATGTGTCATCAGATGTATAACTAGAAACACAGATGTGGATAGTATGCTAGAGACCTAGACTTAGATTTTACTTAAGGTTGTACAAATATTTAGTACCCAATAGCTATGAGACCAGCCCTTCTGTGCTGTAAACTTCATTGTTCACAATGAATCACTCACGTTTTTGGTAAGTATAGGAGCACAGGTCAGGAGGCCTCTGTTAAGACCACAAATAGCTCAGACACATGAGACAGAAAGAAAACTGCCAGTAACTGGATTGGAACCTGAACTTCCCATGAGTGAAAGACAAAGAGGTTTACTCAACGGCCACTTTGTGCATTGTGGTCCTCACAGTCAGTGCACACCCATGTTCTCTCCTCTCCCCTGGACCCACCTTCTATGCATTCTCACCAGGCCTCAGACCTCACACTTTCAAGTTCATTCTTTGTTCTCACTGCTCCTTACACCATCTTTCCCCAAGCAGGTGAAATACTGTGACCCCTTGTCTCTTCAGATGCGGAACAGAGCTAGGAATGTCCAAAGACTATATATCTGGTTCTGGATAATATCAGCCTCTCCAGAGCAGTCTTTTCTGCCAGCTCACCCAGGAGAGGGAGGAGGTCAATGTAGCTCTGCCCCTTCCCTAAGCTGGACTGAGAAACATTGTCCCTGTGAGGCAGAGCAGGACAAACAGAGTTCAGGACCCTCTATGGCTTGAAGTGACCGCTTGCCAAGCCTGTGACATGAGGAAGCACAGACCTCACTTCTGCTCCTAAAATCTCAACAGCTCAGGTCCTGGCAAATGGGCAGCGAGTAAACAGAAAAGTTATTGCAGATAGAGACACAGGCTGATGAGAGGAAAAGCAACCTGATCTGGAGAGATGTGTTCCTGCATGAGAGAAAAATGAGCTTGTTAGAAATGATTGAGCTACTGACTCACTCAGAGAGATAGGACATGCGCAGAAAGATGTTGTAGATAAAAGGCGTGGCTCAGGCCTGAATGAGATAAATCCTCCCTGAACATTCTGTCCACAGAAAGAAGAGAAAGTATTTCTGAGTCAATGTATTGCATTTTGCCCAGACTGGGAGAGGTGGTGTATGTGAGATCGCAGTAGCTCTCCCAGGACGGGCACACCCTGTGACTCCCTGGAAGCCGACCTCAGTGTTCATTTGTCGCTGGACTTAGTTGCTTTCCCTGATGATCATGAGCTTTATGCCCACACAGAATTGGGTGTGAAATGGTCAGCATGGAGCAATTTCAGGTCAGCCACATATATCCTGGGGAAGCTGGCAGGGGAGAACACAGAATGTGCTGGCAAGTTGTATGTCTCGGGGAAACTGGGAAATACAGTCCCCAGATCATGTCACTCACCAAGTTCAGCCAGGTATAACGAGGAGCACCGGAGGATTGCATTGGTAGTGTATGAAGCCATGCTGGGAAATGTCCTCCTTTTTCCATTCAAGTATTCCTGACTTCCTCAGCAGATGCCTTTCCCAGTGCATTAGCTTCGTCCCTGCTCTGTCATGTAGCACCCCTTCCCTGGACTGGACAGCATCCAGGTATGGCTTGATGAGACAACAAAGGACAAAGTTGTCTGCTCATTTTCCTAGGAGGATTGTCTAAAGACACCACTTCAGGCCTCTGATTCAGGATAGTGAGCCTCATAAAACTGACCCACAAGTGGACAGTCACCATAAACTTCAAGGGTGGTTGACCTACCAACCCCAACCACACAAGGCAGGAAGTGCAAGGCCGCATCTTCAAACCACTGCACATATGAGGAGAGCAGACACAGACAACCACCACCTCTTCTCCCCTGCCTTTGGCCAGCATACCTCCTTGCCCTTTCAGGTGTCTCTATGTCCCAAAGAGCCCCTCATGTCTCCCATTTTCACCTCCTTCTTGAGCCAGGCCATTCTGTGATCACCCTGTGATCTTCCAGGTTCCCAATAGAAGAAGGGAGCACTGAACACCACAATACAAACTCATAGGTAAGGAGCAACCCCCAGCACTCCTCCACTTCCAGAAATCTTAAGGACAATTGTCTGTGAAAGGTCTGCAGCCAACTCTAGCAACAGGCATAAAAAACCCCGACAGGATGAGCAGAACAGAAGCCGCAGAGTGTGACGTCTTCTTGCGCCTCCAGTGAAGACATGGACACACAGTAACTCTATCCAGGACAAGGATTTTACCACAAGATGTGGAATTACCACTGCTCAGGGCTTCGAAATAGTGTCCAAGTGTGCTGGAAATAAAACCCCACCAGGACATGTCTGTGTGCCTCGTCTCTGACTGTGTAAGCGGAATGGGGGAGGAGGTGTGATGAGGGAAGGGGTGAAGGAACTGCAGGATGTGGTTCAGAGTGAAAGGTCCTAAGGAGGAGATGTGGCGATAGGATGGGCTCAGGCCCTATTCCTGAAGATCAGTTTCTTCCTTCAATTTTGAACCTGAGGCAGAACTGGGATGCCATTTCAGTGTGTGCCTGTCTGGTACCCAGCCTGTGGGGTGGAAGAAACCTTCTAAGGAAATGCACAAACACTAAATCTCTCCACACCCACCTAATAATGTCGTTTTTTCCAGCACTGTGATATAAGCACTGAAGGCCTTCTGAGTAACAGCAATGTTTGTGCCAAGCTCCCACCATTCACCTGAGTCTCTAAAATGATGTCATTGAATTTTGCACTTACACCATCGTTTAGACCACCTCCTCGCAATGAAGAAGTTGGGTAGGTGTGTGACCAAGGGAGGGATTTGATATTTGGTTGTGTAATAAAATGAGCATTGCTTGTACACAAGGGTTCAGACTCAAGCTTTTATTCTAGGCACTTGTGTATTTCAAGATGGTTGGAAGAAATCACCCACTTAGATCATGTAGAACTTGTAGAGCAAGTCTCAAAGGGAAAATACTGAAATATCACTACTGTGCAATTCTCACATGGATATTGACATGGATGCTACAGAGTTGACTGCTGCTGTGACATACGTGGGTATGGATCCCTTCTTCTCCATTTGCGACACAGCCACTACTGCCTTCACATGCACAGCTTCCTCATTCTTGACAACCACTGGTATGTATTTGATTCATATAGTTTGATCTCTTCTATGACATTACCTAACGGATTCATGAGCCTCTGTACAGTTTAAGATGTGGGTTGTCCCTGCATGTGACACAGTTATCTGGAGATTCACCCTGATCTTTGTGTATGTGAAGCTTCCAATCCACTGCAATGCTGGGTACATTCCCAGGTGTGGACGTAACAAAGAGTAAAGAGCAGAATCCATGTGTTTCTCAATCTGTTGTTAATATTCTCGCAGGAGGCAGGTGCTGTGGGGAACAAATACCTGGGTGAGGGATAACGACTCTTTCCCATTGTGAACACAGTGGGCACACTGTGGAATGACCATGTCATAGATTTCTTCCTTTCCTGCAAACTGGACAAGCTTCCCTAGAGAACATGGAACTTCTCTGATCCCCTGCCCTGGGTTCTTTTCTAAAGTGCCATTTTTCAACCTCGTTTTTCAACTCCAAGATTGTGCAAAGGCCACAGATAGCTCCGGTGAACTCAGGAAGGAATCGGGAGGCTTGTGGTGTTACTATCCTTTAACTACTGCACGTTTTTGAAGTATTCTAAATTTATGAGAATCAACTACATGTTTGATGAATTCTTCTGCTGATCACCTGCTCACTGCTTTATACACAATATGGTCATTTCTACTAGGAACAGACGAGATTAGAGGGTCCTTCCTTAGTATTTTCCAGAATGATACATCACATTTGATGCAGGCAAAGGAACACAAAGCAGATCTAGTCATTGAGGAATTTCTAGAGACTAGATGTGATGAGAAGGGGAATCAACTTGAGGCAAGTTTTAGACAGAGCTGTTCAGCTCATATCAGCTGAGAACCGGGAACATGAGGAAGGAGAGTAGTGTCGCACAGCTGCCTTCAAGGGCGTGCTTCAGGAACCTAAGACCAAAGGGGAGGGTCAATCTCTGAAATTTCCTCAGCTGTTGAAGACACAACAACTTGTGTACCAAGCCTATAAACCATGAGTCTTTTAGCAAAACTAGTAGGATCTATGGTAGAGGAGTTGGCTGGCGCTTGGAAAACACTCATGACAAGGCACCGTGGGCAATGAGATGGAATGAGCTGTCAGGGTGCTGTCAACCAGCCTCTGTCCCTGGCAACATCAGTGATACAAAACTGTCTCACTTGTGGTGTACCCTTAGTGAAGAAATGCATGCTGTGTGAGGTCAAATGTATAGATCGCAGTTAGCAAGTATTATCAGCTGTCAGCGCAGACTTATGTTCATCCTGCCAGAGACAAAGTCCAGGACCAAATTCCCATCAGGATTGCATTTCCCACAGAGGCCTCACAGCCTTATGTGCATGATTCTGTTCCTCAATGGTCAGAGGTTCTTCACTACTGGAAATTATACTCATGTTTTGTATGGGTTTTGATGCCCGGGAGTGTGTGTCACCATCAGGACCCATATAATGGTGCTGCATGCATTATGTGGCATATTTCTTTTAAAACCACAGCACAGATTGCACAGAATGCCCAATTTTCTGTGTGCATATGGGAAGAGAACAAAGTTGCTGCGTCTTCCTGGACCAACAGGTACTTGGGGATTGTTGGAGCAGTGGAAGAACTATTTCAGTGTGTACATGGGTTGCAACTTAGAAGGGGGATAAGCTGTGAGTATGAGATTTCATCTTCCACAGTAAAATTCACACTAGTTATATTCTTCTCCCCTGTCACCTATGAAAGGAACCCATAATCCATTCACTGAGATGTGGAGCAAACCGACTTCTTTGCAGTGCATGAGTTTCGAGGGAAGTTTGTACCTGCTGCCCCAAATAATCAGATTCTTGACATCTATACCTGTGCTGTCCATAAGCGCCACCTATTCCCGTTTTGAAGTACATAAAAACAAATAAAATATCATTCATCCACTTCAGTACTAAATGATAGCATGAGCGGTCTCAGTATCGCAATGCATTGAGCCAGCTAAGTATATACTTTACTCACAGGAAAACTTCCATGAAGAGAATCAGTGAGCTTCCCAAAGATCCGTGCTTTAGTACCCACCCAAGTCCCTCTTTTTCTGTTTAGTAGATAAATGCTCAAGCATGGATCCGGTGATGATAAAAGCAAGGCTGCAGGACATGCTGTACAAATAACTGGGAAGAATATGTGTGGACTCTGCTAGAGGGAAAGTAGAGAAGGATCTTCTAACAGTGCTTCCTAGTGACAAGCAGTCTATACTGGCCCTGTGGCTAAAACAGTGAGGAAGAGAAGCTGTGAGAGCGTGGGGACTAGTAATGTCACAGTACGTGCTTACAAAGTAGATTTTCAACTAAATACGAGCAGGGTGATTACTTAGGAGAAATGTGTCTTGCAGCCTGGGATGATAGGCATGTATGACAGGCATAGAAACCCTCCAGGATTTTCAAATACCATCTACAAGGGGACAGATGCTTCACACAATACAAAACTGATATCCGTTTGCTTCTTGCTCTTCACGCAATAACACTTGTCAGTACTTCCATTCACAGTGACCTCTGATCTTAGCAAGACGATGATCCTCCATGCTCTGGATTCAGGCACAGTCTGCTCATTATGGAGTTGTACATACAGTGGAAAGGATGGTCTTTGTCTGGACGGCTGGACAAGTGCCATGTGTGTGAAACATGCCAGAGCTTAGAGAAGCAACCTGCTGGTCAGTTTTGAGTTGAACCAAACTGCAATTGCCAGTTACTGAGAGGACAGCAAGCTTGAGGAAACTGAAACATAGCTAATGACTGTCTGTGCTCTACTCTGGTGAGCAAGGCTCTGGGTCATTTAGAGCAGCTCTGGCAGTTTTAGATTTGAACACATGTATATGAGCTTGGAAAAGCATGTGTGTACTGTGTGCCATTTGGTGTGAAACATTTTATACACATCCTAGAAATACTGCTCCTTCAAGTTACATTTATTATGATGACAACAAAGTGCTTGGCTTCTAGGTGAAGCATTCTCACCCTTTTTACATTTGGAGAGTGTGTGGATTTGCTTCTGAGGCACATGACCAGCATCTGCACTGCATAGTATCTGCAGAGGTATCTTTTATGTCTAAAGGCTGTTCCCCTCAGAGGATTTCTGTGCATAAAAGAGTGGCAAGCATATTTTTGTACATTCCACTGGCCAGGGCAGAAGAGTCTGTTCAGCTCCATGGACAGCAGGAGGAATGCGTCTAAAGCTCATGTTTACTCTCTTAAGTCAGCAGTGGATTCAGGGACATGCACATGAGAAGCTTACCAAAGAAATGTTTTAAACTTCTGATAGTGAAACGAATTCCGAAAGGCAATTAGGCTTAGCTTGGGAGAAATGGCAACAAGGTGGTCTCTACATGACCTCACACTGAAAGCCTAGACCTGGCTGTTCCCTTTACTATACAAAAAACCTGAGAGAATCCTATGTTTAGTACAGCCTCAGGTTGTTCACCTGTAAAGTGGTTTTGACAAACTTTTTTCATCCTAGGATTATTGCAAGAGAGAAATATCCCACAACATGTGACAATCAGTGTTACGGTTCACAGGGACACATGTTGAACAGAAGTTGGCTATAGTTATACGAAAAATCACCCTATTCATTGAAAATTCTGTTTACGTCTCCAGGAAACCCACAATTCACATGGAAACTGAAGAGAAAATAATATACAATGCTACTCAATATCTTCTCCCAGAATATGATCTACAATAAGATATATGATAGAGCATATAACATACAATGCTCAATGTAAAATAGGGTGAAGGGGGAAAATGTTGAGATTGTAACAAAAAAGTAAGCAAACAAATTTTGTGTATATGGGGGGGTGGTATGGTGGGTAGGGATATGGGAAAAATGAGAATTAAGTTGTGTCCTATACTGGTACAAATCCCCATTATGGAGTGCAATCATGATGTCTATATTTCATGTACCAAGAAAGATTTAAAAAAAAAGATATATCATGTAATTGAATACTCATGAGTCTGTCCCTGAAAAGACCAATGCAATCTCATTGAAGAACTTCATCCTGGCACTACCACCTTCTCTTCCAACAACATAACTGTGTTCAATCACATGCCCTTCACCACAAGTATATGATTGGGGCTCCTGAGACCTCAATCCCACTGAGTCTAACACCCTTGTGCCAATCTAGTGACAACTGAAAGTGAGCACTGTTGCAGTTGTAAGAATGTCCAGACCCAAACACACAGCCCCATATTCCTACCACAGATTTCCATCCGAGAGTAAGACAAAAGTCACTGGGGAGAATGGCCCTGGACAGAGAAGCACATATTGAGGCCGTCATCTCACCATTTGTGACTCCTCATGTAAACAGGAAGGATCTTTCTGTCCATTTTCTAAACACAGTTATCTCAGCTAACTGGGAAGGAATACTGTATTCTCAAGAAATTAGCCCAGGGAATACAACACTGAGAACTGCAAACCTCATGCATATGTAAACTGATTGGAACGCAGAGCACAGGATATCATGTCAACATCTCCCTTCATCTCACAGACCCACTTAGCTCACAGGAAACACATCCAGAAACGAGCATAAGTTCCTCCAAAGGTGCCAGGCAGGAAGCAATATTTGCATGCAAGTCCTAGGTGAGGATTCTTCTCAGCTTCATCTGTTAACAGTGCTCTTCAAAGCACCTTTCCACACTCTCAGCCCCAGACCATCTCAACTGAGCGACTAGTTCTTACCAGGTTGCAGCTGTACAACAATCAAATCTTGCAGACTCAGCACTGATCTCTCCAATCCCTAAACTTCCCTAGATTCGCACCCACCATGACTGCTCTTTGCAAGACCCCGAGTCTCAGAGCTGTGTTTCCTGCTCTTGAAATCCCTGAGGACATCACAATTCTGTGGACAAGGGTGGTTCTCCTAACTATGCTTGTGGGGAATCTCAATTCCTGCTCAGTCTAGGGAGCTCTTGTTTCCACCACAGACATGGGACATACTAAGCAAAAGGTGCAGTGAATCTATGGGTGCCTGTGTCCATGTACTGATGGGATCTTTACAGGAAACAAATTTCCCAAATGTATTTAAGTGAACGAAGGCACTTTCAAGGACCCATGGCGTTCTAAGAGTTTACACAAATAGTGAAAAGAAAATTAGAATAAGAGAAATTAACTTTATTGATGTGGCAGTTTCTAGGCAATATTTGATTTCACATAGACTTTATCCATACTTCCAAAGGAATTCCTTGTACATTCATATTTTATTAGACAGAAAATGAAAAATAAAATTATTTGTGTCTAATCACAGAGAAAAACTCTTGCACTTGGAAAGGAAATCTAAAATCAATTGCAATAAGAAGAAAAGTATCACTTTCAGATCAGGAATCACAGTGGAACACCAGCATCACAACATGGAAATTGCTTGGGAGATTAGAATCGTTCTTCAAAGCACAACTGCAAGAAACTTTGCTGTCATCAAATAGAAAAACATATGCAAAACCTATAATTGGAAAAGCTGTCAATATTCATTTAGCCCAAATAGAACAGATAACATGGCTACTAGCTTGCCATATTCCGCTACTGTGTCACGACTTAGAAAACTGCGTGCTTTCGAGAAATGAAGACTAAGAAAGGACCTCATTTACCATGGGGTGGAAAGTAACAGTGACTGGGTAGTAAGACTCTCCACACCCGTTACTCTTCTTGACTCTCAAGTGCCTCAGTCAGAACTGCTTTCTGTCTCAAAGAGGCCTTCCAGTACATTGAAGAACATTTGTAATGTAAACAATCGCATGTGCATATGGTGAAAGATCTGGATCACAGATGTTTCAGCGTGGGCTCTCCTGCCCCAAAGGATCTGAGAGCGAGGAGGGTCCGTGTTGACAACATGTTGGAAACTCAAGTACTCTTCCCTTACCAAATCCTCTGAGATGAATTTCCACAGGTCCCCTATAATGTTGGCATCACGCTCACTGACTATTAATCCTGTACTCAAGAGTTGCTTCATTTCATCCTGACTTATATGGCCCCCATGGATCAGTATGAGGTACAGGACAAAGAGCAGGAGTCTGGCTTTCGGAGCAGCCTGCACATCATTATCTAGTAGCCCACTGTATGTGAGGCCCACCACAGGGATAAGCATAAATGTGTGGCCAGAGGCATCCAATTCACTCATCTCAACACCAAAAGTCCAACACGTGAACTTACAGTACTTCTTAAGGATGTCAGTGTTGACTGCTAGGAGATCACGATGTACCAAGTGCAGAATTTCTTGCATAGTGACCTGCTCACGGTTTTGGTATTTGTGGAGCAGGTATGGCACCAGTCGATCTACCTCTTCAATTTCACGCTCACCCTGGACTATCTGTGCAGGACCACTGGCCTGAGAATCACTTGGACCCTCCCCCTCCTCACTGCCAGAGCCCACAAGGTACTGGGGCATCACGGTGGAAGCCATGGCTCTGGGGGTTGGGGAAGTGCCCTGCGGATTCTGAGGACCGCTTGGTGTCTCAAGCCCTGGCTGCTCCCTTGGTGTGAACCCGATGTCACTAGAGGAAGAAGAATTCTCAGTGATGGCCGAGGCTGCTGCTCCACCCTCATCCTCAGGGGCCTGCACTCCCATGAGTTGTCCTTCACTACTTTCGGTAGGATGGTCTCCCTGTGCCTGGTTGCCTTCTCTCGGCTGACCGCGGGGCATCATGATCAACTGTGTGGACAAAAACACACTCTCGTTGGAGATTCAGTACCTCGAAAGAAAGAAGATGAGCGATCCAGCTCAGAATGCATTTGTTGTCTCCCCTAAAGGCCCATTCTGTCCTTTTTTTGTACAATGCCTCAAAAGCTCCTGTCCTCCCCTCACTCCCTCTCCATGGTCTGACACCCAGGCTTCTGTTCAGTCTGCATGTGAACTGCCAACGACAAGGGCTTAGGAGTACAGGATGGCATGTTGAGGCACTACTAGTAGTTATCCTATTCTGAGGCTTAGTACCCGATCTCCACATTAGGAAATGAAACTTACCTTCTCTTCAGACGATGTGGAGTGTCCTCTGTGATGTCAGGACAGAGCACAGATTCCTGTCAGTCTGTCACTGCAAACTCCAGAGCTAAAGTGAGAAAGGGAGATGGTTCTCAGTTTACAGACACAAGGAACTGTTTTGCTACCAAGCCCTCTCAGGCAGGATGCCATGCATGTATGAGGTTCCCCAATTCTGAGGGGAGATCCCATATCTGCTTACTTCATGCCTTCCCTTTTTGTGCTGCAGGGCTTGAATCCCTCCCTGTCTTCTTCTTTCTTTAGGAAAACTTTACTAAAGTTTTAGCTTCTCTGAGATGGCCGGAAAGATACTTAGTGACACATTTGAAAACTGCCAACTGAGGCCACATATGAGGGTAGAATCATTTAGTTTTGTCCACATACTCTAAACAGGGGAATTGTTAGTATCATCCATGATTGGGACGTTAGCTATTTGGGATGATCTGAAGAGAACTCGTTGATACCAGAGTTGAACTGAGATGCTTCTCATTGCTCTGAACCAGATTCATCACACAACCTGGGATGCTATTCTGCCCGCCACCTGTCTTTGCAAATGTTCAGATTATAGAAATCAAAGCTCGAGAATTTAGTGAGTGACCTCAGCCTGATAGTATAGCCTAGGCAGCCGGGGTAGACCCAAAAAGCCAAGTAATCTTCTGAGGAGCACTCAGATCTCTACGTTCAAGTCATCTGTACACAGCGTGCGCTCTCAGACTCTCCATCAAGACTCTTTGCACATCACCACCAGATGCTGTTACCTGTGTTAAAATACAGACTGCATCTAAGAGCAAGACTGACACCTAAACATCATGTGCAAGCGGTGAATGAACTGATCATGCAGCTTAACTGTCATGATCACATGTGGAACGCCAGGTGTGACATTAGGACCTTGGAACATCTTGCGGAGGGGTGGGGTTGAGATCCTAGATCTTCTGGGAAATCCACATTGAAACATAGACAGGACTTGTGTAAGGTTGTGGATTTTAGGGCTCACTTACTTTTAGGAGATGGGGCCTGGTAGGAAGAAGAAAGTCACATTGGGTGTAACAAGGCAGTTGATATTTTCCTGGTTTCACCCTTCATCTTCTCCCCACTGGAGGACTGTACTGACCAGGTTTCCTCATACCAGAAGACTCCACACTGTTGATCTCTGGTAGAGATGGCCAATGATGGACTGTACACTCTATAACTTCTGAGATCAATCAACTTTTCTGCCATTCAAATACAGATGGCAGATATGTTATCTCAGCAATGGGAATAGCAGTAAGGAATCTGCTATGCGCTCCGAAAGTTCCACAGTTTTCTTCCTATTTCTATCAGCAACCACCCACCCTCCACCATATTACACTGGAGATAAGCTTATTTCAGCCTGAGACTAACATTTCTTCACCTCATTGGCTCTCTTCCTCTCACTACAGATTTGTGCATCCCACTCAAATTAACCATTTCAAACAGAGCCAACAGGCTCACTGTGTGAGGTCTGTACTTTCTGGACTTGCCACACATCTGATTCTCCGGGAGTTTCCACAGCTTTGCCTCGGGTATCTGCTCGTCTCTACTGGTTTACTCCCTCTGCTGCGCTGTGCAAACTCCTTAGAACAAAGTTTTCAGCTCTCGGAATCCTCCCAAAGCAATGATAAGCATAAAGGACAACAGGGAGGAACAGCAGCGTTCACTGGAAGACCACGTGGATAAGAAGGGAAACCAGCCCTGGGTATTACCGTCTCTTCCTCAATGTTGATGAATTGAGAAGTTCTCCAAGGGAAAATCAAGACTGATAAAGAGCAGCAAACCAGACCCCTGCAGAGAGAGAAAAATACCAACTTGAGCAAGATAAAAAAATGAAAGGAAATAAGAGGAAAAATGAGAAATTTAGGGAGGGAAAGAAAAAAAAAAAACATATAGAAAACAAAGAAAAAAAGGAGGTGAGAAAGCAGGCAAAAAGAAAAGAAATAAAGAAAGAAGAAAATAAAAATATAAAGAAAAAAATAAAGAGAGAAAGAGAGAGAATGAGAGGAAGAAAAGTAAATAGGATTCTAAAAAAAACATTAAAAAAAAAAAACATATTGAATAGGAAGCTTTGCAAACATTAAACACAATTCTGCCTTCAGTTCACACTAAGGCCAAAGGTGGAGCTGTCCTGAGGCTTTTGTACTGCCTGATTACACGGTTCAGATCAAAAAATGGCGGACCTTGTAGAATGTTCTGAATCCTCTATCTCCCTTGGGGCTCGGCAGGTGTGGGTCGATCCCAATTCCTGCTGAAACTAATCCCCATATTTAAGTTCTCTAAGTCAGAAGTCTTTCTTACATCACATGCTAGGTGGCTAGCGCCCAAAGTTGTCCAGATTGAGAATTCGTGGTATACATACAAGGCAGATCTCGATTTGAGAGTTGACTCGTTCAGCAGAGGGCCCCACAGTCCCTAATTTTCTGTAACCTCGAGCCCTCACAGAGGCTACCCACACCATTCCACTCACCCGAAGAGAGCAGCGTCGAACCGAAACTATGCAGCTCTCACCCCAGTCCGTGCCTGTACCGCTGCCGTCCTTGTGGCCACTGCTACAGCCGCTGAGGGCAGGGCTGCGGCTGCTGGCTCTGCTGTCGCCGCGCCTGAGACGTCATCAGGAAGCTGCAAACAAATGGCCGGGGTTTCCCAGGGCTGAGAGCAGGAGCGAAAGATAACTTCTCAAGGTCCCTCGCTGCTTGTCCTCATCAGTTCAGGCTCTTGGTTCCGGGGAGAGCTGAGAATCATTCTCCTCTATGAATTCACACTCATTGTATCAATCGCCGCCCAGGGCTCCCAGAGTCAGAAACACATTGTAACGAATCAGCCTGTATGTGGGCCAGCGCTACCAAGAGGGTTAGATCCAGATGGCTTATTGAACCTCCCTCTGTAATGCGGCTTCCTCACTTCCTTGTCTCCTTTCCTCTTCAACCTGACGTGTGCCTGGATCCTCTCTGCTATTCTGTCCTGAAACTGAGCTCAGAAGCATATCCTCAGCTGGCTCTGAGTGGACTTCTGCACACTCCGTGGAAGTCACAGCTGGGATCTTGTCAGCAGGACCTAATAATTCTTGGGTCCTTTCCAACAATCTAAGGATGATCACTTTGTTTCACTTTGTGTCCCTGTCTCCACTGGCTCTGAACCTCGATGTCCTTACCCTGGACAAGGCACATTATAACCAGAATCACAGAAAGCTGCAGGGGCGGAGCCTATTTTGAATGTGCAGAAAGTCATTCTGCTATATCTATATATACTACAATATTGCTATTATGTTTCTTTTACGTTCTTTATGCTTTGTCAAATTAAGATTGTTTTTGAAAGTGAATCTCCACCACTTTAAGGAGAGGGCTTCAGATCATTACGATACAGTCTCTGCAGCCTAAATGTCTGCTTTTCTACTGCCCTTCTGTTTCCCCGAGGCCAGTTTCATGTCTGCTGTGAGATGCTGTTTGAGACTGTGCAGAGGTTTTTTTTTTACTTTTTTTTTTTAGATTTCTTGTATTCCTGCATTTAAAACACACGTTACGATCAAAATCGACATTGAGAAAATTTATCACTACATGAAAAATCCTATTTTTCATTTTTTTTCAGTTCTGTGCTCCCTCAAATCTCCAACCCCATATACTCAAAAAGTAGTTTTGTTTTTTTCAAAAACAATCATCGTATATTTCCTATTTTTGGAAACACGGACAGGCTTTTTAGCTCAGGCTGATTTTCAGCTCTGTCTTAAACTCACAGGAGTCCTACTGCCTCTGCCTCCCATGTGCTACAATTACACCTGTGAGCCACTACCTTTGGCGTTGTGATGATTGGTACTGATTGCTGATGTGTGTCAATCTCCCTGTCTGGCATTGCTGTATGTGGTTAGCCTGGGATTGAATTTGGACCGTTGCTATTGCTAGAGAGGCAACAGAGGCTCTGAGCTAAGTTCCTGGCCCAATCATATAGTTTCTGTCCCTACGTTACTTATGCACACACTTCCTTTCCTGTGAATACTTTACTAGTTCACAATACCTATCAGTTTTAAAGTCAGGAGCTGCAAAGTTTCCTTCAAATGTCCTTTTATGGTTCATCTCCCTTCCTCCTTACCTCTGCTCAGAGCAGGATGTGATTATCTCTGGATTCAGGACCACTTTGCCCACGTGGGTGTTGTGTCTACTGCACATAGGATGGTCATGGTCTTGATGGAAGGACAGGGCCATTCACGGGACACTTGCCAGAGGGTAGAGAAGGAAGCTGCTGGTCAGTTTTGAGACGGACAACGCTGCACTTGGCACCAACTCACAGGATGTCAGGACTGAGTGGAATTCAGATACAGCTCATCACTTTCTTTCGTGTACTCTGGCGAGCAAGGCCTTGGGTCAAGTAGGGCTGCTTAGGAAGTTCTGGGTTTGCCCACATATATGCGCGCTAGGAAAGGCACACATGTTCTGTTGTGTTTGGCAGTCATACACTTTATTAACTTCCTAGGAATCATGCCCTATCTAATTATCTTAACTATGATGACAAGAATGATATTATTCTCCGGTCAAATACTTCTCACCCATTTTTCCAATTGGAGAGGGTGTGTATTTGCTTCTCTGGCAATGACCTCAGGCTGCCCTTCACACTCCACATTTGAAGTTTAAGTCTGAAGGGCTGTTTCCTCTGGAGCGTTTCTGTGGAGAGAAAAGTGACAGGCCAGGCACTCTTCAAGTCTTGAGCAAGGGCAAGAGAACCAGGGAAACTCCTCAGGGGGAACGGGTCACGAATCAACCATTCTTGATTCCTTTCTTTATTCAGTTTTGGGTTCAGGGACATAGACATGAGAAGCTTTTCAGAGATAATGCTTTAAATGTCTGAAACTGAAGGGAACTCCCAATTAGTACTGGGCTCAGCCTGGGAGGGAAGGGCACTAGGTCCTCTCTACATGACCTCGCACTGAGAGCTTAGACCTGGCCTTCCATGTACTACACAAAGATCCTGAGAGACTCCAATGCTTAGCACAGCCTCAGGAGATTCATCTGTAAAATCGGTTTCACAACCACTTTTCATTGTCGGATTATTGCAGGAGAGAAATATCCCACAACACGTGACAATTAGTGTTCCTTGTACATGGATCCTTGATGAAGAGGAGTTGTGATAGTGATAGTTTAACTCACCCATGTTGCAGAAAATTTCTGTGTGTATCATGAGAAAACCTGAAGCTTACGAGGAAACTGTGGCGAAAATCAGATAAAGTATTACTCAGTGTCCTCTTCTAGAATATTTTTCCAAAAGTATGTATTATGTGATGAAATAATAAGAAGTCTGCCCTGCCCTGCCCTCCCTTGCCCAATGCAATCTGATTGAAGAACCTCACCCCAGCTCTGCCACCTTCTCTTCTGATCAACTCACCATTTTCAATCACACCCACCTTCACCACAAGTATATGCTTGGGGCTCCTGAGACCTTGATCCCACTGAAGATAAAACCCCAGGCATTCTAGTGACAATTCCAACTGAGCACAGACGTAGTCTTAAGACACTGCAAGCCAAATTACTCAGCTGCAATTCATTAAACAAACATTCTTCAGAATGGAAGGAAGTGCTCACCAAGAAGCAGGGCCCTGGAGGGAGAAGCACTTATTCAGGACAGCCTCTGAAGCATGCTGTGACCCCTCACTTGTCAGGCTGTATCGTTCTGTCCATTTTGTAATGGCAGCAATGTCATCTGAAGGCTGAGGCAAACTGGATACCACAAGTAGTTACCCCAAGGAAGCAAACCCACTGAGAATTGCAAAGCCCATGAAAATGGACAGTATATGGACAGCAGAGAACAGTACAGGTTTTCTGACTTCTCCCTTCATCTCACAGTCCGAATTACCTCTCAGGAAAGTGTTCCAGAGATAGGGAGAAGTTCCTCCAATGGTGCAGGGGGGAGCCACTGCTTTCATAGATGTCCCAGGTGCGGATTCCTCTCAGCTTCATCCGTTAACTAACAAAGCAGCTCAAGAAGCCTTCTATACTCTCAGCCACAGGCCATCTCATCTGAGAGACTTGCCCCAGCAGCTTGCAGCTACATGACAATCAAGTCATGCAGACCTTGGCAGTGGTATCTCCAGTCCCCATACTATGCTAGATCAGCACCCTCCATGGCTGGCCTCTCCAAGACACCAACCCACACATCTCTGTTACCTGCCCTTGAATTCCCTGAAGATACCAACATCCTGTGGACAAGGGAGGATTTACTAATACCATCTGTGGAGAAAAACAGTTTCTGCTCAGTCTAGGGAGCTTCTATATAGTCCACAGTCTTGCGGCACCTACATGCACGGAGGGGAGGAATCCCGGGTCCAAGTTTGCAAGTGCTGATGGGATCTATATAGGGAACAAATTACCCAAATTTACTTATATGAAGCAAGAAGTTCTGAGATTTTACACAAGTAGTGAAAAGGAAAGAAGAACAAGGGAAATTTCCTTTATTGATGTGCCAGTTTCTAGGCACCTTCGAACTTCATACAATTTTTGCACATATTTTCCAAAGAAATTCCCGGTACTATCCTATTTTACTATGCACAAAACATAAAATCTCATTGTTTGCATCAGACAACAGAGAAGAACTCTTGTACTTGGAATGGAAAATGAAAACCAGTTAGTGACCAGAATTATTTTCACCTCTGGAATCAGAATGAAACACAAAAAACCCAACATGGAAAATACATGAGAGATTACTACCATTCTTCAAAGTACAATTGCAAGTAACTTGACTTTCCCGGAAAGAAAAAGGCTTCCAAAATCCAGCCGGGGAACAGCTCTCAGGTTGTAAGTAGCCCAAATAGAACAGAAAAGATTTCTCGTGCAGCATGTCACCTTCGGCTAATGTGTCACAACTTAGAAAACTGCCTTCTCTGCAGAGATACAG
>PVIR01008755.1:0-55630 GCA_004026965.1 Petromus typicus
TTGATCTTGTCTAAATTAAATTACTTAAATCAAAATGCAATAGGCACTCTTGTTTAATTGAGAGATTATGCTAGAATTCATCAATTAGTCGTGTTAATTCATCTGTCATCCATGATTTATAAAACATACATTAATTTTCCTTAATTTCTAAACCATCAAAATTCTTTACTATCGATCCATTCATTAAACAAATGTGTACATGTGCACACACTTTTAGCCAACTATGTCTCAATAAAACTATTAAATAAATAATTGGGAATGTTAGAAAGAGAGAGATGTGGGAGAAATATTTGAAAATCAAACAGACAAATTAACAACCATTTTCTCTGCCTTGTAAACATTCTTTTCCCACACATGCAGAAGAAGTTACTGATAAATATCATAGTGTTTCACTGAAAACAGGCAAGCAAATAGAAACAGTAAAGAAAGGTCAAACCAATTTGTGATTACAATGAAAGAATTACATAGATCTATGTCAGAAGGAGAAGATTCTCTCATCTGTTCTTGAAACGTAGACTTTTATTCCAGTAAGGCTGAACAGGTAGCTTGATTGGGAGAGTGTGGACTGCAAACACATGAAGGCGGGATTTAAATATTAGTGTCAGCACTCGAAACCCACCTGAATCTGTTGATCATTTAGAATCAGAGGTTTTCTTGGGAATAAGACCTGAAATAAAACAGTGGTTATCACACTGATGGAAGAGCTCTTCTAAGAGTTATGTTCTGCATGGTTCTGCTTCCCAGAGACCCACTTACTAACCAAGCCTTTAAACAAATCTCATTCACATTTAAGTAAGATTTTGCTGGAATAAAGAATCTGGTCCAGTAGGTTAGAAAATTATTAGAAGTATCCTTCACCATGGAGGTAAATATTCTATTAGGTCTAGTAGGGAAACTAAAAGTTATGTACAATCAAATATTTTGATACCTAAGTTGTCAAAATTCAATAGTGAATAACTGAGTGAAGGTGAAGAGAAAGACTTCTGAAACATTCTACACACTTGTGACATCCTTGATCTCCTCTCTGTCTGGTGTTTTACTGAATCCATAAGAGGACAGTCCGTAAAGTTAACTCAAGCTTTTCCTTACAATAATTCTGTAAATGCTGCTCAGTGTTGGGTATACTTCAGGCTCAGTGTTAGCTGGAAAGTATTTGTGACCCGGGTCCCAGGCCCAGCCTCAGAACTCTCATCAGGGCTCAAAGGCCCTGCTGCAATCTCCTCCAGCTAGTGCCTTTTCAGTTTCTGTAAACCACTGTGATTCATCGTCACTTCCACACACTCAGACAGACTCAGAGTTCTCCACTAGCAGGATTCCTCCCTTTTCATTCAGGGTGTTTTGCCTTGGGTTCCATAAAGTTTTATCACTTTCTGAAATCCCTGCCTCAGACTCTTCTCCACAGCTTAGGTTTCATACTCCTCAAAGTGGTGATCATAGAACTCTGACCTTAGCTTTGACAAACCACTTGCCCTGACAAGCTGTGCTGTTATTAAAACTGTAGTTCTCCACCTCCATGAAGCTGGGATATTCACAAGGCGACAGACTATGATTTTATCTCCACTGGTGCCTCCTAGGCAAGTTTGTAGGTGGTCACTAAATGTTTCCAGATTAAGAATGATGAAATAGTGAAAAAATCACAAACTAATGATATTAAGATTCATTGATCCCAGAGGAAATCCTTTTTTGAAGCTTTTACAACCATATCACACATTAATTGCAGTGGTTTTCATTGTAAATGTAATTATTATTATGTAGAGCAAACATACTAATGCAAAATGTATAAAAGACTTCACTACAACCCTACCAGTGGAAAGATATAGATCTTTTTTCACATTTTGGCAGTTCTAACAACTGCATGCTACATATCATTAATAATGTTTGTTGATCATTATCAGTTTTTCAATAAAAGTGAAATATTACCACATTGAAATTAAGAAAATAAATGTCATTGACTTGAAAGAAGATTTTATATATTTGTGAAGCATTATTTTATTCTTTATAAACCAGAAGATTTGCAAAAGGAGTAGGAATGGTATTTCAGAGGTGTCTGTTCTTTATTGTTAAAAGTAAAACAAAGTAGCCCAGGCCCAGATAACCTCCAAGCTGGTTTAAGAGCCCTGCATTGATGGCACCTCATTCTTCAAGAAATATTTTAAGAAATCTCTTTGAAGGGACAAAAGAAGTATAAAGTAAAAACTGTAAATGGTAAGAAAGTAATATATAAAATTTAATTTGATATTTTTTCTGTGAGTGGAATAGTCAAAAATTGTGGAATGTCTAATCTGTGACATTTTAAACTTCATCCTGTAGAGTTAAATAAGGAACTAAGCAACAATTCAGAAGAAAAAAATCAGCCCTCTTAATATTTAATTAACTTAACAGCTTGAGTTTGTCCAAAGTTATCCCAAACATTGCTAAATTATATTTCTAAGTTAATTACACTTAAAACAGACAGCTCATGCATTTTCCCACCTAAGCCATGGTGGAGATAATATGCTATATTTTCACAAAAATACAGAATTATAAAAGAAGAATTGACCAAAGTGAGGAATTTGCTGGGCACCCACATGAAACAGGACTGAAATTTGGTTTATTAGTATTCTAAGAAAACATACCTAGCCACATATCAAATTCACTTTATTTATCAAAATCTACTTTCTTTTCCTCACCACCAGTTGACAAAAATCCATTTCCCATTGCCTTTTAATGCCTCGGTTTGTTTGTCTCTCAGCACAGGTATAAATCCCTGCCATGAATGGCAGGAATGGAAATCACAGTGTTTCTCCTCCACATGGGCTGTATGAGGCTCAGCGCTTTATATTGTGAAGGGATGTATTAAATGGATGGTTCACACAGTGCCTTTTAAAAAATAATAAAAAAGAAAAATTGATTTTTTTCATTGCATAAAAGGATCAGAATGAAAGTTTAAGGGAAAACATCATAAACATATGTAAACTCACTTTGCAAGTGTTTCTAAAACCACCTTGTAACAAAGCTAGCAAATGTGTATCACTGTTGTGTTGGTTTATGGATTCTAAGAGCTGTGTGATGTATATTTCAAAGTGTACATTAAGATAAACTTTGCGCAGGATATCTAAATAAAAATCACAGTTCCCCAAAGTCAGTGTGCTTTATTAGCAAAAAAAAAACATGACAAAAATTTGGAGAATATCTCAAAGTCATAATCTGGATATCAGGTGTGTGTGTGTGTGTGTGTGTGTGTGTGTGTGTGTGTGTGTGTGTGGTGTGTTTATGCACGCGCATGTGTATGCATGTGCATGTGTATGTGTGTGATTTTAAAAGAGGATGGATATTCCATCTTCAAAGAGACTCTAATTATCCTGAGCTTGTTTGCTAGTGTGGTCACAAGAGGACTAATTTTATAGCTGGAAACTGTTTCTTTCACAGATTCTGAGAGCTCTCCTCTTCACTCAGATTCTCCTATTCCCCACCCCCTTTCTTTTCTTGGACCAATGTTACTTTTCTACCCACTAATCCTCAACTTTATATTAAAACTTCAAAGAGACAATTTATTTTAGGCCTTAAGATCTACATTTTCATCACTTTCCCTGCATTTTATATACAAAGCTCTTTGATGAAACAAGGTATTTGTTAGATTTCGGACACATACTGTTTTTCTTAATGGAAAAAATTACTTTGATATTACAGGAAGGACAAAATGTCTCTTTATGTGTCTTTTTAAAAATGTTATGGATTGTTTCTAATTATAAATAAAATAGTAAATTAAAGGTACGCGACACCTTACACTCAGCAAAATCAGTTTTTAGTGAGAAAATTCACACACACACACGCGCACACACACATAATGAGTTAACTATAGTTACTCTGGAGCAGAATAGTCAAAAAGTCCCTTATACATGATTTTATTTAATGGTCACAAAATATCTGTGTCATATTCAGAGAAACTGCCACATTACTATGTAGAAACCCCAAGATTTGATCCTGATCCACTAATTCAGAGTGCTTGTACTTATCTACTAAACTGTATGGTTTCTTCCTGATTCTAGACTTATCTATTGACTCTCAACCCTACTTTTTACTTCTAGAGCCACTTATATGCTTTTGAAATTGAATGAGAAAAACAAAACAAAAACAAAAATATCAAGCCAAAGTAAACAAAAGAAAAATGTTAGTGATCAATAGCTCAAGGAAGAAAAACTGTAAGGCAATATCATATCTGGGAAAAGTATTCTGATCTTCAATGTAGGTTTTTTGGACATAGTTTAACCAATTATGTAATTGTATTTTGACCTGGGCTTCTGTCCATCAATATCTTCTAAGAAATGTTGATTTCCAACTCCCTCAGCGCTTTGATTTCAACTCATAGCAGACACTTAAAATACAACATAAGAATTTTCACTCCAGGCATGATCATTAATTACTGTGGGAGCACAAGGGCTGATCATTCAAACCTTCTGGGGAGTTGACGCTTTTGATTTTTCTTTATCCTGACTTGAGGGTTCATGTTTTATCTATATGACCATATCTCACATTGATTTTTCATTTCTTAACTATCATGAGTTGAAACAATCAGTACATATTTGAATAACTGAAAGTGTAAAAAATGCAACTGTCTGAAATTTTGTTGTGTAGTCAGAGAGGTGAATACAAAGACACAAATAGGAAGGTGATGCATTTGCATTCTCACCCTTTTATTGGAAAAATCAATGGTTTTATTTCAAATGGGGGATCTTCCTTTGTTACCACTATCAGCATGAGATTGTAAATTGCTTGTACCTCATGCATATATATGATGGTGGCATGATTATAGTATTTACAAAATACAGAATTTTAAAATCCAACTATGTCTAATGCTTTCAGTACTAATATAAAATCTCTAGCCTAGATAATATGAGAATCTGATGTGAATTAACAGTACTCCTTTTCCTGATTTCATTTTGTACCAATTGAGAATTAGAATAGATCTCAAAGATATGGACAACAAAGCAACAGTATTGACATAATGTAAATTGTGAGGAGAATATTTGTGTAGTTGGAAATACTGAAGGCAACTGATCACCTTGAGAGAAGCTCTTGAAGGACTAAAGTGTCAGCTGAGACAATAGACTTAATGATATTAATATTTCTAAGTCAATGATTTAAAAACTAATATTTCACTGTGTTGCTTGAAACTTCTCAATCATTAATAAGTTGTGTTTTTATGGAACATCTGATCACTCAATAAAATGAAGTAGAAAATACATAAACAAATTTATGCAACTTTACAAGTTATCAGGTTAAATATAATTCATAATATTAAATAGTTTTTAGTTCAGTTATGGAAAGTAAAATATATAATAAAAAATCTTTTGAGTATTAGAGTAACACAAAATGTTAAATATTTTTACTTAATTATGTTGACCTAAAATATAAATAAGAAATTTGAAACATTGCCATCAACTAAATTAATTGATTTTTAGAGACAAAAACGTATTAGGGAAAAGAGAAATTATGGAAGCCTGCACACAAAATAGAGGCCCCCATTGGCAAGAGATACTTTCTAAAGGACAGGGAAAGTCTGAAGGAAAATAGAGCATTCATTACAGAACAAGAACATTGGTATGTAGACACAATATAAACGACAATGAGCACACACAGAATAAAACAAGTGATACCTGCAAAAAGATAAATAGTTTATTATGGGCCAGAGCACTCATAATGAGAACAGGTGGTGAATGGAATTAGAAGTAATCGCATGGGGTTTTACACCACAAGTAACAATATTATTGCAGAGGAGGGAATCTAGAGTTCTAGTGACTGGCAAACTAGCTACAGCAAGAACAGAGGCTTTTAATGAAGAGGACCTAAGTTAGCCAGGCAACAGCACAGGTAGAAAGTGATACATGAATCAGAGACACACAGACAACTCTAGTAGACGTTTGACATTCATTACTTGTCGAACAAGAGTTAAATATCAAGTCGTCTTTATGATCTGCATGTAAAACTCGGGAGAATTTAGGTAATCCATGATTTTATAGTAAAAGAGTTAAATCAGTTGTGGATTTATTTATGGTCTCTTTAGCATGAAATAGAGTGTAAAAGAAAGAGAATTCTCTGACCCACACCAGGATTTGTTTGTTTTCTGGCTCATTTCTGTTTCTAACTAACTTCGGTAATATGAATGCAATTACAACCAAACAGGCAGAGCAGCCTGCAGTGTATGCAAAGCCAGACTGAGAAAGGATCAGAAGTTCTGGGATAAACACAAGGTTGTAATTAGCTTTTCATAGAGGATGAAAGAAATGAGGAACATGCTCTTTGTAAACTAGCATGCCTCTCATTATTCAAAGGATGACTCGACTTTTTCATTGGGGAAACATGTGGGAGGCAATGGACTGCCTTTTCATTTTAGCTGAAAAGAAGCGAGTATAAATGGTGTCAGGATATTTTTAATTTTTGTAAGTACCTCCTCCTTACAACACCACACCATCACCCGACACTTAGTAGTCTTTGTTCTGATATTAACCTGTGGCATCTTCTTATATCTGACTTAGAATCGTCACTCTGGATTCAATCTTTCAAAAAAAAATCTGTTAAAAATAACACTGTTGCCTCTCTCTTACCTCAAATGTAGTTTGTTATATTTGTGAAGGAAGAATTCTATCTCGTTCTTGGTTGATCTTCAGAATATTTTGGAATGTATCAGAATTTTGAGAAAGGTAAGCATGGAACCTGTAATACCTTAGATGGAAAACAAAAGAAGTGCCCCTAAACTTCACTGCAACAACTGTATTTAAATATTTCTCTGATTAATTTCAGGTTACTTGCAATATTTTTGTTTGTTTACTCAGTCATTCACAATTACCTGGGTAGATTTTAAGTGCTTCTAACTTATCCCAACATGATATAAAAACTAGATGTATCAAATATTCTAAACTTTGTATTTTTCATTAATGAAGTTTCAAACTGGATAAAAAATTTTCCTGCAAGTTTTCCTGCATTGTTAACATCTGACTGAGGTGTGCCAGGGCCAAGGCTCCTGGAAATCTACATCAGACATCATTTTGCAAAAAAGCAGACAGAAAAGTCTATTAGTTTTGCCACTTGTCAGTTTGTAGTCTTAACAACAAAGATAACAACAAAAGCAAACGGAATAGGAACAAAGGTGAGGAATTTGTGATTTTAAAACCAACTTATTCAGGGCATTATTTGGGGGCTTCTCTGTAAGATCTTGTTGCAGGATTTCAAAGGCAATTAGGGTAAATCAAACTGCAGAACATCCCTCTGGGCTAGTTTGAAGATATCTTAGAAAGATGCTTTTTTCCCCCTGCTAACCCTAGCTGCTGCCACATCTAGCAGCTGCTTTCTTTTTGACAATTCGTCACTCTTGAAAAATGTTTGCAAGCACTTTGGATAATTTCCAATTCATTCTTGCAGGAAATGAGGATGTGCTTCCTCACTTGGGATACCTGCTGCTAGGTTTATTCACTAATAAGCATGATAAATGTTTTAGCCTTTGATCAGTGCTAATTTAACAAGTAAGCTTCCTAGGAAAAAAGTCTTTGAGGCTCAGGGGCTCAAGATAGCACATGAGTTGGAAATATGATTGATTGTGTTGCTGTGAGAAATTTCCATAAAAAACTTTTATCACACTGGCATGTTCTGAACAATTAAATCAAAAATGAAAGATAGTTACCTTTCAAAAAAAGGACAGAGGCAATTCAGCAAACTTCACAAGATTATATATATGTATGTATATATATGTATATATGTATGTATATATATATGTATATGTATGTGTATTATATGAAGCAAATTATATATATAATATATATCATATATATTTATATATATAAACAATTTCCCAGAGAATTATCAGTTTTTACTTTTTTATACCTTTCCATCCACACTACTATACCCATTTACCTTTTCTCATTTGTGCCATCATGACTTTTTTCCTCCTTATAAGAATACTGCATATTTTAAATAAACTTCAAGGTGAAATATATTATGAAAACTGAACTAATCAAGTCTGAAAAAAATCAAACTTTACAGTTGTGAACTTAGAATCTAGTACTGTAATAAAATTCAGGCAAAACTGAATGTCTAAATATTGGAAATGTCTGTCTGTCCTTTGTTCATTGCGATGTAGTCTAGCTATGTATTCATCCAATTAAACAGGAAGTGTACACAAATATAGGGGATTTTTTTTCAGTACGAAGATTGAACTCAGGCCCCCTTGTGCTTCCAAGGTAGGCACAGTACCATTTGAGCTAAATCCCCTGCCCATTTACCATATGTAAACATAAATATATATCTTAATAGATTAACACTGATGTCCAATGGTACCTCTTACCGCAAAAGAGAAAGTCATGTGAAGCTTCAGATAACTATAACCCCAGGTACATCAGAGGCAGAGGTGTGAGGATACTAAATTCAAGCCCAGCCTGGACAACTTAGTGAGACCCTACCTCAAATCCACAGACAAATCTGGATAGATAGCTGAGTGTTCCCTGGGTTCCATCCCTAGTACTCACTCTCCAAAATAAAGGAAGTAAAAGGGATAGAGAATAATTTTATAATGTTGGGAAGCTCTATTCACGTTTCTCTGCTTTGTTTTGTTTTATTTTGCTTTAGAGTCAGGGTCTCACTGTGTAATTTAGTTTGTCCTTGAATTCACTACGCAACCTAACTTGGCCTTGAATTTGTGATGATTCTCTTGCTTCAGCCTCTTGAGTGCTGGGATTACGGGTACTTGCCGCTGAGTCTGACCTTTCTGTTTTAACTACTAGTAACAATTAGAGTATTTAAAACCCATTAAATCTTGAGGGCAGACATGCAAGTGTTCTGGACTTGTTTGTGGATTTGATATATTACAAAATAAAACATTTTTATATTTAGTTTATTATAATTTATGGTGAAATTGCTCTGTATTTTAACAAGAAAAAGATAGTTCACTGTCAGGTAAGGGAAATTCTCAAACTATATCTTATTTGCTTCTCTAATTTGACATTATTTAATTTTTTTCCTATGAGTAAGATAGAAAAGTTGATGTTAAAATTTTAGAACAAGTTTAAAAGAATGACACTTTTTTGTTGATGTTCGCTCATTAAAGGGCATTTATGTGTATATCCAGCCTGTCAAAAGGATAAACAGAAAGAGATTTACATTTCCTATAATATGATAAGACATTTTTAGAAAATACATCTTTTGTGAGGAAAGAAAC
Source organism: Petromus typicus (assembly GCA_004026965.1). Taxonomy (NCBI): domain Eukaryota; kingdom Metazoa; phylum Chordata; class Mammalia; order Rodentia; family Petromuridae; genus Petromus; species Petromus typicus. The sequence continues at coordinate 9,188 of PVIR01008755.1, forward strand.
AGCTTAAGAAGATACTAAGTCCACAAAAATTTGTCTTAAAGTATAGATGCATTGACATGAAGAAGATAAAGTATAAAATTAAGGTGATTTAAGATTAATATCATTGATATATAAATTTAATATCATTTATAGAAGTTGTCATTAATTATATTTTGTTTCTTGAAGAAAATGTTAAGATCATTTAAGTGAAGTAATAATAAGTCAGTTAGCCTTATAAGTTAATAAGCTAAAAGCACAGTGTAACCTGCTCAAAATACTCTCTCTCATCTCAAATACAATTATCACATAGTTCTTGGTACTTTCAGAGAATTCTGGCAATTGTTTTCCCTGAGTGTCTTTTTGTGGCTGTCTCAATGTCCTAAATCAAAGCAACACTTTATGAGAATCTCTGTAAAATGAAAATATCACAGGGTGTCCATCATGTGTCTACCTTATTCACTGGATCTGGCACCAGGCAATCCTTGGCTCTTCCTCAAGGTCAAAATGACCATAAAAGGTAAACGCTTTCAGTCTATGCTAAGGTAGGCCCAGATATGCAGTGAGAGAAATGTGGTGAAAGTGAAATTATCTGCATACATGAAGACAAAAGAATATGTAAAGGAAAAGATAAAGATGTGCCAAGGATAGTGAGAACAGCTAATATTTCACCTTAAAAAATGCCAGATGTGGAAAGAAGATAAGGGATTGGAAAATGATCCAGATTTTAAAGGTGTGGCAACCATCCACATTAAAAAAAACTTCCTTTTTGTAATAAAGTATATGACAACAAGGCAAAAAAATTTTGCTTTTCATTATTAAAAATAATCATATTTTCAATTTTTCAATGTTTTTTATTACACTTCACAAAATATTACTTTTACCCTAAATAATGATAAGTATCACTTCTGTATAGGTAAATGCCACAATTTGTAACTTTCTAATGTTTATGACAAGGCTTTTTGCAGGGTGCAGAGTAATTGTAGTTCTTCCTGGTCCTTAGTATGATGCCCACATTCACTCAGCTTGCAAAGTGATTGTGACTGTAGGCCACCACAATATGAATCTGGTATAAACTTAGTCTAGGTAGTAAGTAGAGAAATAAAACCCCAAGGGATAGTGTACATAATAATGCTCCTTGTACATAGGACTTGAGGGGAGTTTAGAACCTCATTAATCGTGCCAAAGAGTTAAATGGCATTTTCTTTCAGAGGTACACCCCAAAATCCCAACTCACAAACCAATAACATCATCCACCATCACTCTCATCATTGTAAAAATTCTCAGACATTACAAAATCTCACATGCAGACAAATTTGACATCTCTGAGGCAAGATACATTGGCAAAAAGTGGTCAAGCAACATGATATCAGATACAAGGAAGGGATACAGTGGTAGAAAAATTTCCCAGTTGTTACAGCTCCCCTGCTTTCTCTTTTCAATAGAGAACCTGTGAAAAAGCCATTTCAGCTTTTCCCTCTGCTTTCTTTTTGAAATAACTGAAAAAGGTAGTTGATTCATATTCGAAAAGCCTTTGTCAGTGGAAGCTGTCACTTTTGCTACAAGAGCTTCCTATTCCTGCTGGAAACAGGAAATGAAAACAGTATCAAACTGTAGGAAGAACCAGGTCCGACCTGTCTTAAGGGTGATGCCACTCTGGGCAACTCACCAGCCTTCTGAGCTCTCAGCCTCCTCACCTGAATATTAATGAGCATGTAAAACTTTTACAACTAATACACATTATCTAATATGGAGCTTTGGAACTGGACAATCTATGACCTCCTTTCTCATGAATCAAAATTTTGTCCCTTCCAGTTTCTGCTATGAGTGGGGAAACGTGTTGTTAGCAATGGGTCACAATACAGCAAATTTACTTTAAAAATTAGTCCACTCATAGAATAGTACAGGACTTTTCAATGATACAGAGTCACATTATTTTCCATATTTAGATAAGTATACACTTTGAGGCTGCATTTTCCAAACATAGGGTTGCAAATGAATTTCCTGAGGTACATAATGAGAAAATAACCAAGTGTATCCATTAGAACTGTTGATTTCATGAAATTTCTCAAGTTTGATCTTAGTGAGAAAAAAGCATTTTAAAGGTACATTTCTCACTCATTAGGAATGCAAAAATACACAAGTTTTCATTATATGACTGACTCTGTTACTTCAGATTCTGTATCTTTGATTCAACAAAATGTGGTTATAAATTATGTTACAATGTTTAGTACCATGTAATAACTATTTACACAGCATTGATCATCTATTGTATTTGATATTATAAGCAAAGTAGAGACAGTTAAAGTCGTGGAACTTATGTGCACAGGTTATACACAAACCTCACCTTTCCACGAGGGCCTTGAGTGCCTATGGATTTTGGTACCACATAGGGTGGCTCAGAATCAGTTCCCCTGGACACCAAGCGGTGACTCTGCTCCCCTGGAAACTAAGTAGGCCTCTGTATGGATGGCTGATGACAAGGCAAAGAGACATAATCAGGAGTGGTTGTAGTTTAGTAGTGTTTTTAAAATTTGCATATGCATTTGCATTTTGAACCAGGAACTCTACATCATAGTTTGTCCCGAAAGTACAGTTGTAAAAGTATAAAATGATATATTGATTTTTCAGCAGCTCTATACTTGACTCTGCAGTCATCCATGTGACAGATAGTTCAGTGAAATAACAAGAGGCCAAATAGCTTACATTGTGCACTTTTATCTAGAAAAGGGATTTAACATATATTTTCTTGTGTTAAAAGTAATGGAAGGAATAGTCAAAATATTAACAGAAACTAATCACCCAAAGGGGGCAGAGCTGCTCCTAGAAGCCTTTCATGTATTTGCTTTTGAAAATGTGGTTTGAGACTGTCTTTTCAGTCATTAAATAAAATTAACTCAGAGAAACATTCCAGTTTCCTAAACTGACAGCAAAGTCAAACAGATAATTGAGTGAGTGGTTTAACTTAAAAGAGAAGAATTCTTCCAAGTAACCTAGCTGGGGATGTTGACGAAGACTCCTTAATGGAGTACACTGTAAAGGCAGGAACTTCTCAGCTGCATCAAACTCCTCTCTAAGGGAGTGGTTGGTAAATGTCAGCCATCACTGGGAAGTTTCTGTCATGATGAGTATAGCACCAGAGTTATTGCTCTTCTGAACTAATATGTTTAAAAATGCAAATGAGCAGTTTTGTTGTTATTTAGAACAAAGACTTTTAGTGTAAGAGAAAAAAGATATGAATCTAAAATTATAAATTTAAATAAAAAGACCTCTGATGACATGTTTGAATTGGAAATGACAATAAACACTTTGTAGCTTTGAAAATAGGAAAAACATTAGCTTAATATAATAACTATCTCAGTTTCTTGGCTTCAATAATTCATTTATATAGTTAAACCAAGTCTATTTGAAAAATTGATAACTTTTTTTTTTTTTTTAGATTTTTGAAATAAAGTCTCGCTTTATAGTTCAAACTGGACTTGAACTTACTATATAGCCCAGGCTAACCTCAAACTCACAGAAATTCTCCAGGTAACTTTGAGCTATCATATTTTATAGGAAAATAATGTAGTTATAGAATGATCAAAATAACACCCAACAAGAAATTTGGAAAGTACTTCTGTCCACAATTGGGATAATGTACATTCTTATGTAATAATTGATGTGTAATTTCTTTCATTTATTCAGAATAAAAATTTTGTAGTAATTCAGTGTGTCGGTTTCAGACCAGCATCTTCAAATAGGTGTTACAATATATGGTGGGTGTTCTCTCACTTAGAAAAAATACATAAAATGGATGAAAATTAACCATATTTTAAGCATAAAACAGAAGTATTCCAAAATGGCACTAAAAGAATTTTGCCAAAGTTTCGATACCAGACCATTTAGATCCAAAGTGAAAAAGACCTATAGCTGAAACAATTTAGAATATTATTAAGTTTTTTGGAACTACATACTTTGTCTTCTATAATTTCTCATAGGAAAACAAAAATATTTATTTAAATAGACAGAAAAACAGGATTTTACTGTATTCATGTTATAAATATTATTAAAGAATGAAGGTTTGTGAACTTTTTGGTGCACATTTCATATATTTATATAATATAAAAATTAAACTTAATATAACAGATTATGGAAGAAAGATGGATACTTTTAAATTCTTAAAAGAACTCATAAAATTATTTTATGCTGCTTTATATAGCATCAAAAAGAGACCAGCAGTCAAAGACGTTATTGACAATAATTTAGCTGTTAGGAATATGAGAGAAAGAGGGGCAAAGAGAGACAGAAACAGAGATGTACAGACGGAACTAGAAAGGTCTGTTTCAAGTGATAATGTCAGATTTAATAACGCTCCCACTTTCAACATTATCTATATTTCTATATCTAGCCACTCTTTCATTCTGAATCTGTTCATTTAAATTTCATTTTTTAATCGATAAATCGATCTACATAGCCACGCCCACAGTATACTACTGGAGTGAGAGGAACTTGGTTAATAAGTTTAATTTAGCTCTGTGCTTTCTACAGGCCTTTATTCATATTTCATAGAAGAGAAATGTGCAAGTCAGGAACCTTCATGCAGTCCACTTGCGATTGAATAGTTGTATAACTCACATTAAATTATTTTAATAAAACTCCCAATCCATAGCAGTCATTATATCCAAATCACACCATATATGATGATAACTCATTGATCAAATGATTTTATTTACACTGGTTTCACTTACTGACTTTATTTCAGAGGTTCTCTTTTTATTTTGTTACTGAAGTTTGAAGTAAACATTGTAATATATACTACATCTCTGTATTTTGAGAGCCAAGCTACACTTGTGACATCAATAAGAAGCTCTAAGAGAGGTGACAAGCAGGCCCAAGATATAAAAACTAGGAAGAAGAAAATTATGGGAGAGGGCACAAAAACAGCTCCTATTAATTTCTAAGCAGTTCTCATACACATGTGTTTTTTAATGTAATAGACTTCAACTTGCAGGTTCAACTATGTATTAAAAAGTCTTCACTGAAATGGACTATAATTTTCCTTACCAAGATACGATGTTGAATAGACTTCAAGGAATAAATGAGCTTTAAGGAAGAGAAAAGCAGATACACTGGCCTGACAAAACTTCATTTGAACCTGAAATCTTTCTGCCTCAACCTTTCAGAGAGCTGGGATTGCAGGTGTGGATCACCACCTCTCCATAAACTATTCTCATATCACAACATTGCTATCAGCTCCAGCAAAATGAAATACATCACTGACATAATGTGCTGTTTTATTTCAATTTTGCTATAATGCTCTGCATGGCGTTTCCCTATAGGATACCATCCAGTTGGCATTGCTATTATATCCACTTATGTTATTGATATTTGTGACTTCATTATTACTTTTTAAATATCAAAATATTATCTGGAGAACAAAGCATTGAAATAATTAAAATTTCTATTATTAATGCAACAAAGAAAATTGTTAAATAAAATAAAAACATAGAAACTATTGTATAGATTCTAGATACGTCTCTTCTTTTTCATCTTTTGTCATCTTTTCTGCACCAAACTTTTAAAAATTATATTCCACACTCCCTCTTTTTAGCTGCAGATACCTTAGCATTCTGTCTTATGTCTCCTGGCTTCACTACCCTATGAAAAAAGTTTTTGAAGTCTATTAATGACTTCAGAAATCCAGTGATCTTCCTGTGCCCCACTCCTTCTGATCCCATCGTAAGTATTTTTCCTATTTGCTGTCTCCTTGATATGAGAATCCAACTCTGCATTAGTATGTTGACCCTGGATTCTCTGATTTTCGTTTCTGTGCTTTGAACAGCTTTTATCTGTCTCATTTGCTGCCCCATGCGCTTTTACTGCTTTAAAATAGAAGCGTTTTAAACATCTGTCCTTAGTGCTCTGGCAAACCCACAGACTCAACAATCACACACTGTAAATGAAACCTGAGCAGTTAGCAGAAGTGTACTCCACACCGTATTTTTGCATTCTACTTTCGATGTGCTGTCCACTGGCACTTAAAATTCATTAGCTTCCTGTTCCCACAGCCTGTCTTCCTGAACCGGCTTCAACCATTTGCTCCTTTCAACAATATTACTTGCTTTCCTTCAAGGATATTGTGTCTCTCTCACCCCTTTTGCCTAACATCACACATTATTTCATCATGTTAATATTTCGCTTATGCCCATTCACATCATTCAAGCTACTCTAATACACACTAGTCGAACTTTCGACTTCTTCAACTGGTTTTCATGACTCCATGTCCCTCTCTGGTCTCTTTAGACTTCATTCTAATTAGGAGAATCTCTCTCAGCAATAGCTCAGAAGCATATTTCTGATTGTATTCATTCCCTGGCCAAACTATTTAATATATCTACTCTCTGGAGAGAATAAAAGACAGTCTATAATTGGATCATTAAGTCTTTCAACAACCATCTCCACATATTTTCACAAAGCCATTGTCAAATTTGTTATTATTCCCTAATATACTCCAAGTTGTTTTTGCTTCCTCTGTCTCCCTTCATGTCATCTTGCCCTGTCTTTGTATTCCCATGATTCAAAGCAGAGAAAATATCTCCTTCTTCATGTTCTGTAAAAGTTAGTGGACTGAATGAATCACTCCATACTTGAAGACCTCATTTTGCTATTGAAGCTGTGCATGTTTAGATTGAATCAGACTGTAAGAGTCCAGTAGTTCAGTCCTTGGTCCATTTTTGGGGGCCATGAAATCTTTAACACATGCTAGGTACTTTGTGAACATTTGTTTCTTAAAGAATGTGGTAGTAAAGTAGAGAAGAGAGCACGACTGAACATATAACATGTGAAACAGCCGTTCTGCAGGAATTTTAGTTTTAAAACGACTTACTGTGATGAGATTTGACTGTTCTGACAAGTAAGAAGTCAGCACAGATCTTTCGGTGCAAGCCCTGTGTGTGCAGAGTGAGCAGAACTAGAAAGACATGAGAGGTTCGTTACACGAGCCTTTTTACTTAGGTGCCGGCATCCTGACGCACACATATGGTGACTAATCCCATGGAAAGGGCTCGTTGATGCCAGATGCTGTGGTGAAGACGACTTGCCAAAGGTTAATGAATTAAACACATGACCATTAGCAGTGTCATATTTTCTTTCAGCAACAGTTTCCCTGTGATACACACTATCAGTACTGGCCAGTGGCACTCTTCCGGGAACTCCCTCATTCAAGGTTCAATTCGACGGGGACTTCTGAATCAATAAGGATTTGACATGAAATGACTGAAATAATTGAATAGCTGGATTTTGCTACTGGAGCCTCTGGTAAAGATTCTATATCTAGAGATTTTTATTCTTTTGCAAATGCTAAAGGTTCACTTTGCCAAGTTCAGATCCTTTGATTTTTACCTCCAGGGTTTTTCTGATTATTTCATGTTAGGAATAAGTATGAAATACAGTCATTCTACAACTTTAGAGTATATTGAAACAACCAGGAGGGCTTATCAAAACTGTGACAAGGATAGGGCAAGATAAGATGCAGTCTTAGAAATCTGATTCAGGAAGTCTTTCAGCATACCCAAGAATTTGCATTTCTGCTAAACTCTTAGGTGACAGCAATTCTGCTGGTCTGGGAAGCAGGCTTTGAAAACTATTGCTCCAGTTCTCTGATCTCCATCTTCTTTGCAATTTGAAACTATAAGAATTTTAATATTATCACAACTGTCATTGGTCCAGAAATTTTAATTTAATTGTTATAGAGTTTGACCTAGTTATAGGGATTTTTTTAGACAGGTAACTTGGGTGAAAGGTGTAATCTACTGTCATAGTTTCCTCTGAAGAATATTTTAGGGCTGTGGATTTAGCTCAGTAGTTCTGGCATTTGCCTGGCAAGAACAAGGTCCTGACTTTGATCCCCAGTAACCACATTCCACAGTGCCAAGCATGGTGGCTCACCCTGTAATCCCACCAATCAGGAGGCAGAGGCAGAAGGATTGCTGTGAGTTTGAGGCTCGCCTGGGCTACTTAGTAAGTCCAGGACCAGCCTGAAATACAAAGCAAGCCCCTGTTTCAAAAAAAAAGAGAATATTTTAGATAAAAATTATAATGTTGCTCACCAGAGTTTTACAATATGACTTAGTTATAAATAAAAGAGACAAAAAGTATGCTAAAATCATAGCTTGAGTAAAATCCAACTGAGTAAAACTTTCTTCTGGGGCAATAAAGAATTCAGGAAGAAAACCTCACTGTCTACACGGAATGGCTACAGCGAATATTTTCTCCTAACAGCCTCTAATTTAAGCCAACACAGTCACCATCCTAGCAGAATCCATTCAGCCAAGTATTTTCAGAACACCATTGTCTCACCTGGAGCATTCGCTAAGACATAGTACTTATCCCAGACATTCTAGGATGGGGCTGTAAATTTTATTTTTACTTCTAGAAAATTCCCAGATAATGTTGATCCTGCTGACCACTGACCACTCTAAGAACCAATCTAAGGAATGACATAAAGCACAAGAACAATTCTGGTACATTAAACAACCACACTAGTTCTCTTGACAACCTCACCTACTTTGTTCAAGAGTAACCAGGAATCATTCATGAAATTCATAGTGATCTATGTAGATAAAATAAAAACTATTTATTCACTAATTCTATGTCAGTTAAATTTAAGTTTGGTACAAGCTGAATATTGTGCAGTTCATACCACAGGGTGTTTAAAATCATTTTAAGTATAGCATTATGGAACTATACTACTAATTTCCTCCTAGCTAGTGAAATGGTATATCTCCTTCCATGTACTGGCCTTTAGATATGATCTTATTTGATACATTATTTGAATCTTGCATATTGATCAGAAAGACTCTAAAGAGGAGTCTGGGTGTGAATATTTTCTCCCATTCGATAGGGGATCTTCCCTCTATCATTTGTCTTCCCCACAGTTTTTTGTTTTGTTTTGCTTTTTGTTTTTAGTTTTCTATACTGCTCTTTAGACTTTTTGCTAAACTCTCTAGTTAGGATCAGTTGAAAGGAGCAGAAAAAAATAAAAATCAAGATATATCATGTACAGGTACAAATGCTCATGATTAATGTGATCATATTGTATTCTTAAAATTTACCAATAAATTCACTTTATTTTAAAAAAAAGATTTTGGAAAATCTAATGAAGGAAAACATTACTATGCATCATGCACCTGAGCCCTCAGTTTGTCATTCTACTGCTAGCAAACCATGAGCAGAAGAAAGGAGCCCTAGTGGAGCAGCTTTTTCATGTCATTAGTTACCAAGCTTCCCCAGGACTTTCTTTTTGCTCTTAATGAGATTGTTACTTTATCAAATGCCATGCTATCACGTGTGAAAGTTGAATTTGAATCAGATACTTATATAAACTTTATTCATAACAAATTTAAAAGTCTGGTTAAACACAAGTACATAAAACATGAGGATTATTGATCCAACTTCTGATTTGAAAATGAAAAAGAATTAATAATCCAGACCAGAAAACAATACTCAACAGTAATGACAGAAATTAGAAAAGAATGTGTAGTTTTAGGAATTGAATTAAAATTGAATTGCTGGCTTTAGGTTTTAGTTCAGTCTATGATTTGCTGTGTGTCATTGAGAGAAAATAAAACAGCAGCTCAATGGGAATCAAGAGTTTGAATTCTCAGCTTCTCCTATTCATAAGCAACTTTTCATTTGCTCTTTCTTTTCTCTGTCCTTTCCATGCATTAAATGAAAACTTCAAGCTACATTCTGTCCTTTTATTTAATCTTAGAAAATTACCTTCAGCAGTATGTTCTAATATTGTTCAATTACAACCTATTTTTGAATTTGGAAATCTATTAGAGTCAAAATTTCAGGGAAAAGAGAAAAGCAAAAAGAAAACGATCATTTTTCTAAATCTTCTGCACGCCATTCTGAGTAATCCTGAAATAATTCCCCCTCCCACCTCAGGGGAGAAGAAAGAGTTTAGAGGGCTACTTTCATTATTTTTTTTCACATTTATCTATCTTTTTAAAAAATCCCAGTCAGAACCCTAAACTGAAATCCAGAAATACATCAAGAAAGGTAGATTTGATGTTGGGAATAAGAAGCAGCTCTAAACCCTTACATCTATGCTCACTTCAAAATCCCCTTCTCGCCTGGTCTGCTTTGCTGCCTTGAAGAATTTGGCTTCACAGTCTGAAGAATAATACTGAAGGAATTGAGAAAGTTTTAGGTAAAATTAAAGTCCATCTTATATCACCTAAAATACTGTCTTAATAAAAAAAGCTCTTTATTTGTAACATAAGACCTTGTTAATATATCTTTTGAAGTAGCAAATTTCTGAAAACTTTCATGTGCTTCTGCTGTTTATTTTTAATAATTGTATTTGTTTTAAAATATACTACAGGTAGCCTCAGGTTCAGTAGAATGAAAGTTCATTTAAGCTATCCTTTTATTTTATTTTTTAAATTTTATTTTGATCCTGGGTATTGAACTCAGGACCTCATGCTTGCTAGGCAGGTGCCAGAACAACTGAGCTAAATCCCCAACCCCAGAAAACCTTTTAATCTTAGAAATTAAAACACCTCAACAGATATATCTTTGTTTCCCAGGTTTCTATTGGATTTCTTTTTGGATTTCTTCTTTCCCTTTGATGCTTATTCCCTCACCCAGGATTTTGTAATAGTTTCTAACAATGGAATATATATATGGAGAGAGAGAGAGAGAGAGAGAGAGAGAGAATAAAATAGCAGCTCAATGGGAATCAAGAGTTTGAATTCTCAGCTTCTCCTGTTCATAAGCAACTTTTCATTTTCTCTTTCTTGACAGAATATATATATATATATGTATATATATGTGTGTATATGTATATATATATATATATATATATATATTTATATGTCTTTAGTCTCCTCAGATTTGCTTAGAGAATGTCTAACAATGTAAAGCCTCTAGGAATAGCTATGCGGCAGGTGAATTAAATACATGTTTTAAAATGGTGAAAGGTACAGGGACCCTCAGCATGTAAAGAAGGATATTTAAGAGAAGGCTGTAGTTATGTTAATATTACACCTAGGGACCCAGCCATTGGAGTTACAGTTTTTTGTGGCCTCTAACTTTCTGTGCCATGTGCTTTTTAATATTCAGTACTTGTAAATTTTTCATAAAATGACCCTTACACTACTGGAATTAAGCAGACTTTTACCCTCTCTCTTAATGCTGAACTGTTGTTCCAGGACTATGCTGTATCAGATATGTTTTGGCCTTTGACTAACTCCTGGCATATCAACATCATGACTACTCAGCTGCCTTCCTTGGGATATACGATTTTTGATGTCAATGGGTCTTATACTGTACAGATGCCCTGTAGAATTGGACTGAAGCTTACCCCTGTCCAAGTCTATGACTGAACTCTTACCTTTGATTGGCTTCATGTCCAACTTTCCATATTCAAATGTACCATCTTTCTTTAGATTACTCTTTTAATATATCACTTACAAATGTGAGAGATTGCTTTGAGCTTGCAACCTCAGACACATGATAAGATAGTATTCTTTAAATTATTCACCTACTTTCACACAACAGTTACTGAGAAAAATAACTGGAGGAGATGGACATGCAAGTAACAATTTCAAATGTAATTAATTGGTTACAAATTATTATGGATGTTATAAAATAGAACATCAGAGAGACATAATTCATATCTATCTTAAAGGTCTCAAAGGATACATCTGGTAAAAATGGTTGAAAGCAATAAGAACTTAGACTGTAGTGGAATTTATGGAAGAAGATTTTACCAATCAATCCCAACTTGAGTTGGAAAAGATTCCTATAAATTGAGAATTCCAGGTATCTATGAGTAAGTCTGTTATGCCAAGAGAATCAAGCTCAAGTTGAACTGGATGCATCACATGAAGCTTTAGAACCCATGACTTTCTATTATGATAATCCTGGGCATCAGGAGATAAGAGAGAAAACAGTTAAGAAAACACTGAAGGATTTCCATCTGGAAAATGAATTTCAGATTGAAGATCATTCAAGTGGTTATATAAAAGATAACAATTTTAAAACAGTATATTAAGGGATAGCCGTACTTCCTTATGGAGGGAGAACAAAGTAATTTATCATTTTTAAAACAACAGGAAATGACCAAATCACATAAACAATTTACTTATCTCTGCCACCTTGTGATATCTCCTGTGTTGTGCACATTTGAGAGGCACTGTGCAGAATGTTGGGCTTCTAGTTAAATTTACAATATGGTGCAATAGATCTAAAAATCAACCAAACATTTCTGTCAGCTGAGGCCCTTTGCCTTTTCATTATCATCTCTTTATTCTTCCTTCTACTGGGGGCATTCTAATCATTCCTTTTAGGAGTTTAATTGTACCTTCCATTAATTAATATGTGGTATTTGTTTTCTTGGCTTGGATTATTTCATTTATCATAATGATTTCCAGTTCCCTCTATATGGACATGCAAGATAGAAAGTTGTCTTTCATAAGGCTGAATAATACTTTACTATCTATGTTATGTCTGTATCTACCTATACATGCCACTTTTTCTTTATCCATTCAACCACTTGATAGAAACTTAGGTTGATTCTGTGTCTTGGCTACTGTGACAGTGCTGTGATGATCATGGGCATGAAGACATCTCTTCACCATATATGTTTTTAATATTTGAGGTAAGTGTCCAGAAATAGTATTTCTAAGTCATGTGGAAATTGTATTTTTAGGTTTGCACAAGGAAATTCCAATTTTCTGTAATGGTTTTACTAATTTCTATTCCTACCAACACAACAACATACAGTACTTTTGTTTTCTCCATATCAAAACCAAAAATTTTTCTTTGGTCTCTGAAAATATTTTTTTCTAGCAGATGCTGTCTCATTGTAGCTTTCATGCACACCTTCCTAACTACCAGTGATGTCCAACATTTTCCATAAATCCCTTTGCCATTTGTATGCCTTCTTTTGAGAAATAGCTATGCAGGTCCTTTGTCTATTTTTCTGCCAGATCATTTGTTTCACTTCTGTAGCACTGTTCTATTCAACACAGTATGAAATTTCTTGCCACAGCAATAAACCAAAAGAAGGAAAGATATGGTATCTGATTATTAAAAGAAAAAGAGAAACTGAACAATTAATAAAATATGGTCTTCTATAAAGAAAATATAAGAGAATCCGCCCAAAACTCTTAGAACTGAGAAAGTTACAGAATTCAACATGAACATGCAAAAATTAGTTGTGGTATTCTATACTAAAAACAGACTTTCTAAAATATTGATGCATGAAATTGAAGAAGAAACAAAAAATGAAAAGATATTTTATGTTTGTGGGTTGGAAGGATTGATACTATTAAAATGTTCAGCATCACCTAAACAATCTACAGATATGATAAATTTCCTTGTCAATTCTGATATCATTTTTTAAAGATTTAGAAAATAGAGACTATAAAGACTTAATTCATACTCAATCACAAAAGTCTCAAATAAACTAGGCATGGCGATACAGCCATAACATCAGCACCCTTGTGGGCTGCAGTAAGAAGTTTTCAGGTTGACCCAAATTGAGTCACTCAGAGATTTGGTAACAACCTGTTTTAAAACATATGTGAAAACAAAGTACGCACCTATAGTCAATTGGTTTGTGATGAAGGGGCCAAGAATATATAATAGATAAAAGAACAATTGTTCCTTCATAGTAGTGAAGCAAGTTTGCACCATGGTGCAAGCAAAACTGGGTATTTGTAGAATGAGAATGAAATTGGATCCTTATCTCATACAACATACAAAAACTCAATTCAAAATGAATTTAAAACTTAAACATATATCTGCAACTCTGAAGCTACTAGAAAGAGACAGAACAACCTTATCACATATTCAGAAAGGATTTTTGAAATCTAATGCCTAGGGGATAGGCTGTAGCTCAGTGGTTCCAGCATTTGTCTGGCAAAAGCAAGGTCCTGAGTTTGATCCCCAGTACCGTTTACCACAGTGCCGGGCATGGTGGATCATGCCTGCAATTCCAGCACTCAGGAGGAAGAGGCAAAAAGATTGCCAAGAATTCATAGCCAACTTGGGCTACATAGTGAGTTCAGGGCCAGCCTGAACTACAAAGTGAGACCCTGTCTAAAAAAAAAAAAAAAAAAAAAAGAAAAGAAAAGAAATATAATGCCCAAAGCTCAGGCAACAGAAACAAAAATAGACAAATAGGATTCCACAGAAAATTTTTACACAATGAAAAAAACTACTAGAGTAAACACATTTTCAGGATGGTGTCTGATAAGGAATTAATATCTAAATATATAGGAACTCCTATTGATTAATTTTGCTATCTAGTCTTCAGGTTCAAAAAGGACTTTTAACCATCATCTTTGACCCACTCATAAAATAAAAATAAATTCTATACTTACTTCTAGAGTTAGTTTCCCTCAGTCATAATATGGATTTCAGAGGTTATGAAACCCTGATGAATAGAAAGGCAGCCTGAAATCTGAAAGAGAATTAGACTAATTTTACTATGTCATTTGTTTCTGTTGCATGTCTACTGCACAAGAATGTGTACTCTACCATATATATGGAGGATATATAGATATAGATATAGATATCTATCTATCTATACACACACACACATATTGTGTGTATTTTAAGTATTTTGGGACAGATGATTTATTTGAGATTCGACATGATTGACTGAGCATACTGATATACATTACCCACAACATCAAAACTCAATTTATATAAATATAAGATAGTGAAAAATAATGTTATACGAGGGAAAAAAAAACCCATGTCTGTGTTGTTTACTTCTGTGTCTCAATTGTAACCTCTGGTTAAAAAATAACAAAAGTAATTACTTGGTGATGAATTCCAGTAAGATTTATGAACAAAAATTAAAAAAAAAAAAGGCACACACATAATGGACACAGACGGTTGTTTCTTATGTCAGTTCTTCACTGTGACTTAACTGTACAGTTTTAGAGTGATTGTTAATTAGCAAAGACTTTCCAAGTAAGAAAACAAATCTATCCTCCTGCAATTAAACACTGATTCTTTGTGGTTGGCTAAAATTTTCATATTATCTCGGACGTTTTGAAACGATACTTACACAACTGTTTAGGCGTTACAGAGAATAAGAGAAAAGAAACTCGAGTACAAAACTTAAAAAAAAATTCCCAAACAGTGACTTTGTCTCAAAGCCCGTGTTGAGATCATTTCTCACTTTCACATGAGTAAGATTTAGATGCGCTTTATATTTTTGCCCCCTGGCATCTTCCTACCCCACCCTTGCCACCAGCTTCGGAGCCAACATGATCTCGCTCTATATAAATCATCCTCATTAAGTGATAGATTATGCTGATGAGTTCAGCTTGAACTAGATTTACGAGTGGCAGAAAGTTAGAATTCTCAATTTATCCCAGGCCTATGTATCATTTTCCAGGAGCAGTTTTACGATGTGGTAATTGGGCAACAGTTCAGCATTCTGATAGCCCCAGGAGATTCGACGATTATAAAGGGCTCTTAAAAAGTATAACCTTTTTATTAAAAGCATCCCCTGAGTATCAGCACATTTATTTCGTTGTTCTTTTAAATCTGAGTACTTCTGTACTTGTTTTTCTTCTTTTTATTCTATATTGTTCAAGCCTGGACACTGACTCACCAAAGGGTGATTAAGGTGACGTCAGGCCCCCCTGGGCCGCTAACTTGGGAACATCACTGATTACCGCCCTGATGACTTCTTTATTCAGGCCCGGAAGTCAGATTTGCCTCTTTGTGAAGAAGCCGCGGGACTGACAGCGCACAATGAATCACGCCTAACAACATGCTGACAGTCTGGCAACAGACAGTCTGCACTGTGACGAACGCCGCTGACAAGTGTACACAGCTGTTTGGAGGATTTATGAGAAAGCAATACAAACAAGCAGACCGGTTCTTTGCTTTTTTAAGAGAGTTTAGAGGCTCTTTTACTGCTAGTCAAATAGCAGCAACCTAAGGAATACATGTTAGCCCTCAGGATTTATTTATTATAAGTACAACTAGATTACAAATGGTCTGCACAGATTAGCATTTTGATTATCAAACTGCTGTTCCCAATACCTGATGAACGGATATTAGAATAGTCCTTAACTGTACTGATTAAGCACACATGGGTGCTGCTATTTTTAACACTTGCTTAGATTCAGGTGTAAATCAGTTTGTATCCTACCTTCAAGCTTCGAGTGAAAAGTGAAAAACCTGTGTAATCTCGCCAAGCTTTTCTCAGGAAGACCATGACTGGAGCTATCATTTTGAATCCTATTGGAGATTTATTAATTTTTAATTGCTCATGTTTCAAGTGACCAAAATTATATATCCAATTAGTTTATTCAATATTAAAATTTATCATTTTACACCAGTCTGTTATTTTTAACATTTGACTCAATCTATAACATAAAATTCCAACCTCAAAACACAATAAAGCATTGTAGTTTTCTCAGTTCTAGAAAAATTCTATGTTTTAAAAATAGATGTCCTCATAACAACGATGACAACAAAACCATCACAACAACAATAATAAATCCTTGAGATGTAATGTGGGAAAGCCCCTCATGTGTGCAGGAGTTTTGGAGTTAAATTTAAAAAATCATTTCAGCATGGATAAACTTTTACAAAGAGATATACGCTGCGATGTTCAGAAGACAGGGCACGAAAAAAACTTTAGAAAATTTGGTTTTGTGCAATTTCATTTTGTTGCCCTACTTTGGCTGTTAAAAGTGGTTTAAAAGAATGAATGAGGGGCCGGGGAGTTAGCTCAGTGGTTCCGGTGCCTGTCTTGCAAGCGCAAGGGCCCGGGTTCGATTCCCCAGTTAACCACATACCATACTGGGCGTGGTTGCCCAGCAGCAACCAGTACCACATACCACAGTGCCGGGCGTGGTGGCTCACGCCTGTAATCCCAGCACTCGGGAGGCAGAGGCAGGAGGATTGTGATGTGAGTTTGAGGCTGAGCTCAGGGCCAGCCTGAACCACAAAGCGAGACCCTGTCTCAAAAAACCTAAAAAAAAAAAAAGAATGAATGATATTGTCTCTTTTGTCTGTATTATCCTGGAAAGTGACTGTGTGGGGAGCCTTTGTTTTTCATGTAGCCAATATTCATTCATGATTTGTCAAAGAAAATGAAGTAGAAGAGAGTCAGATGGGCCTAGAAGTTTGTCTCTAACACGAAAGCGGACAGCCTGCACCACAGTGGGTGGGGGGTCCCTACTGTCATAACCTTTGGAAATAGAAATCTCTAGGAAATAAAGAGAAGCTCTGAATGCTCCATGCTATCCACAAGAGGACCACAGTGCTTGCCTCATCCTCCTCAACATTTCAACTCCCATTGCTGAAATAGAATTTGTAAAAACAATGGTCAGAAACTAGCGTGACATATAAATAAGTCATTTCTACTTCGAATGGTTGTAGGCCCTTAAGACTGAACCAAAATGACTTGTCTCTTGTTCTTCACATTGTCGGTAGAGAAAGAGCAGCCCAAAGTGTTTATTATCAGGAGGAAAAAAAATGACAAGAACTAGCATACTCCTTCTCTTCAAATACTGAATGTTGTAGTCTACTTACTGTCAATGGTTTAGACAAATATCTGGTGTACACTGTGAGGTAGACTTACATTTAATTTTATTTAGAATATTGATGTATGATCATTGCTGTCATAAATGTGCGGGAAAAAGGTACCTTCCTAAGAGAAGTTTTAATATATTGTTCATGGCTCTCTCTTGCGTTGTTCAGTTTTAGAATTAGAAGAATTTAGAGGAAAATAGACTATAAAGATCATTTATTCAAGACCCTTCATTTCCCTGCTCCAGTATTTGGCACATGATTCTGTCATCTAATTCATCCTGCTTTTATTGAGTGAATTTCAAAGTAATATTTTATCAAATGTCATGTATTGACATAATTAGCATAATTATATATAAGTGCATAATTAGTGTAAACATGTGCAATTACATTATTATACCACAGAATAATCTTGTAAAAAGCTTTTTATAACTTTTCATGCCAAAACATGCTTATTGTATAAGCTTATTAGATAAGTTTTAGTGTTCAGTAAATATCTTGCTCTTGTTAATTATTGTAACCTCATACTAAATCTTAATATGTGCATTTAAAACATGATGTTGTCTTTATTTTGGACCAGTTGTTTCATATTTTTTTAAACAAAACCACAGGAACTCTGAAAATGATAACATTCTTTTCCTGTCATTTGGTTTGGTTTAGGTTGGTATAGAAAAAGCAAGCCTTATTTTCAAATAAAAAGCATAGCTTTATTCACCAATTTCATTTGAGGAGAAATGAATAAAACTGTGAACTCTGTAAAAGGTGAATCATGGGTGGAAATGAGATTGCTGGATGCCACTGTTATCATGCTGGTGTTTCTACTGCACTTGAGAAGCACATTCCAAATCCAATGGAAAGAAAGGAGCCATAACTACAGGAACTCACACCTGAAACAATACCACCCTTTTCTTGTAGCTTTTAAACAATTCTAAGCATGCATAAAAGTCATTTCATTATCTACCCTAAGCCCAAAAAGAATGCCTACATCAAGTATGTCTCTCTGATGCTGAAACTTGAGTTTGTGTCCTTTTTAATGATAAAAACTTGGACTCTCTGACTTCCACCCTGTTTGAAGATATTAAATAAAAAGTTACATGTCATCAAAAAATGTTGACATGTTCTACAGCAGATTCCCTAATGATAAGAATATCATTCTCACAGACCTAGACAGCACAGTATAGGTCAGTCAGCCTAGTCTTTCAGAGAATGTAGTAAGTAGAAAATGTTTGAGGTTGCTACCAGAGCACCTGAGCATACTTGTGGTAGTAATACATTTTTATTAAGAGATGATGCACTTTCTAAAATAATGATATAATGTATAGTACAATGCTAAACAGCAACAGTCAGTTCTTATCATTATAAAATATTATGTACTGATATATCGTTGAGGTACATAATGAATACATTCATGTTGGGAAGATAGTACACGTACACGATGTATCTTAATTCACTTTCTGTCTCTTTCACTTCCCCTCTCTCCTTCCCTTCTCCATTTCCTGGCCCTTTGCTCTTTGCAAAATATTTGATTCTAGAGACCTTAGACCTATATATTCAACAGATGAATGGATAAAGCACTGAGAAATAATGTAATATTACTCTTCTAGAAATAAGTATACATTTGAGTTATTTGCAGGAAAATAAATACAACAGGAGAGCATAACATCACATGAAATAATTTAGACATGACTTTTAATATCACATTATTATTATTATTATTATTATTACTATTATTATTATTATCATTATCCTTATTATTTGAGACAAGGTCTCACTTGTGTAGTTCAGGCTGGCCATGAGCTCAGCCTTGAACTCACAGCAATCCTCCTGCCTCTGCCTCCCAAGTGCTTAGATTACAGGCATGAGCCACCATGCCCAACACTGTGGTATGTGATTCTGATTGCTAGTTGGTATGAGTCTCCACACCCAGCATTGTTGTATGTGGTTACTGGGGATCAAACCCTGGTCTTTGCACTTGCAAAGCAAGCACTGTAACCACTGAGTTAAATCCCTGGCCCCACATTATTTTCTTTATGTGAGAAAATATGTACATAATGGGAAGTAGGGAGATAGATCTTCCTCAAATAGGAATGTGATCAAATGGTGAAAGGAAGGGAAGGGAAGGAAGGGAAGAAAAGGGGATTAAAAAGGAATTGAGATGTGTTATGCATCTGTACCAACTCCACACCAGGAATGTAAACATTATGTATTGCAAATGTGTGGTAGTAACAATAAAAATAAAACATTTACAGTAAAGTGATGATTCTGCAAGTGGCCACACAATCTTCAGTAAACATTCTAAGAACAGATACATTAGTTTGTCTTCTGTGATCATACTCAGCAATGCTTTGCAGGAGACTTCTCCATCCAATAAGCCCTCTCCAATCTCCTGGCCTCTTACACTCTTCTTCCTTAAGAAAATAAAAGGAAGAAATGCAGTCTCTCCACTTGCGTCTCACTTCACAGCAGCACCTCCACTCTCCCCACTTCTGGTCCACCCAGATGAATAGGAGTGCTCACCCACTTGCATTCAGAATGCAAGCCACACCGGCTGCCCTCGATGGCTCCACTAATCCAGTTCTTCTTGTCTTTCACCTATTCTCTCTTCAGCTTCTTCCATGTGTGCTAGTTTGGTTTCTCCTAGGAGCAGACCCTGGGAGAATGATACGAGTGTATGAATCATTTTCAGGAAGTGATAATAAGAAGTACAAGCAGAAGAATGGAAAATTTGTGTGGGTAAGGAAAGAAAACCAACAAAAGTCTTTTTGTCAACCAGGAGCTCCAAGCAATGTAATCTCAGTCCTATTGAGTAACTCCGGGGTCTGCTGTCTTGTGAGCCAGAGTCTAGGGTATGTATGTATGACGTGGTTAACAGCTGTTCCTTGAAACTGTAAATATCTGGCCCTTCTAGCTTTCCCTTAACCTGGAATGAACATATTCTGTCCTGCCCTCAGAAAAAAGAGTGCAGAGCTAGGAGAGTCCAGGAGGATCTCCGGGTGTGCAGAATGTCACAGGGATCTGGTGTGCTGCTGACAGCAAGCAGTGAGTCATCTATCTGACTGACTAATCTGGAAAACTAGGACTTATTCCTGTTGATCCTTCCTCATGTTCAGGCATCCAGACATTCTTCAGACTCTTTAATTCTCCATCACCTTTTCTTAGGATTTTTGCAAGATTCTCCATGATGACACTTCAGAGCTTTTTATTGCAAGAATGTCAACAGGATGATGTGATCCATTCATTCCCCTCCCATATTTTCCCATTCACACATGACTGCTGGTAGTTAGAATACTATTCAAAAGTTAAGGACTCGAATCAGAACTGGGTTTGGATTCTGTTTGTTACTTACTATCTTCACATCCTTTGGATTGGTGTTCATATTCCATGCTTCTCATTCACCTCATTTGTATTTTGAGCATGTATCTTGTAGTATTATTTTGAATATGAAAAATATTGTTTATTTTCCCTTTGAAAGCTCACTAAAGGATAACTAAATTTTGGTATTACAAAGGATGTTAACAAAGTTACCCCTATCCTGCATCAAAATTTTGCCCCTCTTTCTTATTTATTGTATGTTTACCCTAGACTTGTCTCTATAATTTAACCAATCTTGTCATAATATTAATTGTGTTATGTTTCTGGAATAGCCTGGAATGTTCCTACTCAGATTTAAAAAAACCAGCTTAAAACTGAGGTCCTTTGTAAATATTTTCCTCTGTCTTCCAGGTAGGGTTAATTGTACCTCTATGTGCTGCCTTGTAAGTAGGTTTGAAATCATTTTTATAAGTTTCTCTAACCAAACTCTATATTTCTTTAAGACAAGAACAAATGATACAAAACTATTTCAACATTAGCTGTACTTTACTTCCACAAGGAAAGTTTGTGAAATGAAAAGATGAATAAGTAAATGAACAAAGGATAGATAGTATTCTTGATATCATGAACTACATAATTTAGGAAGTTATAACTAGTGTTTGTTCTAATATAGAGCTGAAATGAATATTGATTTACCAAGGCAAGAATTTGATGCAAAATTCAGACTTTTCAGTGTGGCAGGTTATATGTGAAAGTATTTTTAAAGTATGAATATGATAAAGTTGGCTAGGTTTCATATGTGAAATTAGCTTGTACTTCCAAATATGTCAAATTATTCAGTGATTGCCAAGATCACACTTAGTAACATGCCCTATAGTAAAGATTAAGAACTCTTATAACATTCATTCCTCTAGAGCCAACAAGCATGGCAGCACAAAGTTAAATTCTGTGCATGCATCCAGAAAGAGAATGGCATAAGGGCAATGCTAATCACTTCATAATCCACTCAAGGATATATAAATAAACCTAAGATCTTATAGATCTGAAAATTTAAAAGTATTGACCTTTGCTGTATCAGAAGTAGAATGTGCAGAAAACCTTCAAATCATGTGGATAATTGTAAAAGCAAATAACCTTTTGAAAATGACCAATCTAGTTATATCTGTAGGGAAATATCTATTTTAATGAACTAAGTATAGAAATGATTATAGGTGTCTGTAGAATCTCAGAGATGTGCTAGTGCAGATAGTTTGCTTATGCAAAAATTTTTCCTGTGATCCTGTAGAATCTTCTAATATTTATATAACCTTTGTTGGTTAGATAATCAAATATAGCCAGATTCCTGATGGCCAAGAACTTCAAGGTGAAACAAATAAAAAATATTTTAAGAATTTCTTCATATTGCAAACCCGGAAGCAATTTAAAATTCATTCATTCATAATTTAAAAGTATCTTCAACACAGGAATTATCTTTTAGAGTAATAATGAAGGATTGTTTTCACACAAAGTGTGCTATTTTAGTATTCTTTCTTTAGCTAAGTTATCAGCTAAGTAAATGCTGGACAGGGGACCTTATTCCTGTCTTTTGAATCTAGTTCATAAAAAGTAATTTAAAAAGAAGGAAAGAAATGAGCTCTGGTAGAGACATATAACTTCTCTAATAAGATAAATAGTTTAAATTAAATTTTGTTGTTTAATATATCTTACTCTTCTGATTTAACTTTCCTACAATCTTTTGTACCTATTTCAAAAGCAAAATATTGTATTAATACTCTAAATGAATCATTGTATACTAACTACTACTTAATTGTGTTTTGCCACATCAAAGATTTGGTCAAAGTTGATGACATAAATATTTTCTTCTTTCATTCTTTGTTGTTATTGTTTTTGTAGTTCAGGCTGGCACTGAGCTCAGCCATATGTAGTTACTGGGGATTGAACCAGGGACTTTGCACTTGCAAGGAAAGCACCAGAACCACTGAGCTAAATCCCTAGTCTTTCTTTCATTGTTTTAATGTTTAATTTAAAATAGCTTCTCTATGAAAAATGTAGTACAGCATAAATGTTTTTTCATTGCAACAAGCATACATAATTGAATAATAATTGTTTAAAGAGTTACTGGCAAAAGGAGGTATTTTAAAATATAATTTAAATTTTTGCTTTACCAAATGCAATGTAGCAAACACTCTTACTTTCATAGTTACACTATCATCACTACTAAAGGTGGAAGGGTGTGCTTTGGGATTTTTTGTTGTTGTTGTTGTTGTTCTTTTAAAGACATTCACAGTTAACCTCACTCCATGAGAAAGTTCTTCTTTGGAGTCAAAACCATGTTACTTTAATTCTCACCCATTTAATTCAGTAAACTGGGCTCTCAGTGACTAAAGAATATTCTTCAAAGCAAAATCCATTTTCATCATGAGTTTTTCCATCCATCTGAGACACCAAAGGTATGCACCGTGGTATCTTGAAGACATTCACAGAAGAGGTTCTTTCCCAAATGTCTTGAGCAGTGAGAGCATCACTGAAATATATTTCCACATTCCAAGATAATTTCTTGGGTAAAGTCAATATTTCTGTTTAAATTTGGGACATTTGAAAACCAGCCTTATTGCGTAATGGTCACAAGCTGTGTAATTTACTTGGGAGCGTCCCCCTCAGTGTTCATGTGTGTAGAAGGTGCTCACATCACGTATGCACTCTGCTCATTAACCTCCTTAACGGATTCATCTGCTGGTGAGTTAGTTCAGCAGCAAATGCCCTGTGGGGAAGTGGGGCCTGGTCAGAAGGGCTGGTCATCCATGGAGGGAACTTGGAAGGCAGGTTTCTCTCACCGGCTTGTCTCTGCTCTTTCTACTTTCCCACCACCATGATACGAGCAGCTTTCCTCTGTTTCAGGCTGCTCCACTAAGCAGTTTTTCCTTCAAACCTGCTGAACATAGACTGAGGCCTCCAAAACTGTAAGCCAAAATATACCTCTCTTCCTTTAATTTGTGAGTGTTGGAATTTGAGTCTCCAAGGTATCAAAGTCACTGACACATAAATCCAGGTGAATGTATTGTACATTCCCTTTCTACTTGGCATTAGATTTGTTACCATAAGCTACATGACTAAGCCCTTCACTAGCCCTTCTCTGGCTAGGCACTCTGACTGCTATTCACATGCTCCAGACACACAGGCCCCTTCAAAACTGCACAAAGCCCTGCTTTCTCTGGGCTCTGACTTTTTTTCCTGAAATTCCATCCTCCATTAATAGGTAGCACCCCTCAAATCCTAATTTTTCACTAGGTACATATATAATCTCTAGTCACCTTTTACTAGATGCCACAAGTAGCAAACAAATAACTTTTATAAATACAACCTCATGACAAACCAATGGATTAAAGTCAATATCCTAAGACATGAATTAGTTTTAGCTCTTCCCTGGAAACAGAAATCAAAATATTATGTGTCATGACTTTTTATATAAGTTTTGCCATCTACAGAAATTCCATGATGCAAACTATCATCAAAAACTACTTAATAAAAATCATTATGTTTTCATACTATTTCAGTTGGATTTCCCTTCAATTATACCATTTTTTTAAGTCCAGGAAAATTACTCTTCATAAGAGTACAAATTATGCTTGTGCTTTTTCTTAACCTTAAAAATTTAAAAACTTTCAATATATATATATAGTGTTTATCATGTGTGATATGTTGTAAGTGACCACAAAAATCTGATTCTTTGAGTAAATATTTATTATACTAGTAAGGGAAGAAATATGCTTCTACAAAACCATTTACCCCCAAAATAATTGATCTTACCTTTTTGAAAAAGTGAATATGGTAAGAAACTTTTTAAAGTTTACAAATCATGTACTTTCTATATGGAAAATAAAACCTATCTTTGTTTTTTGATTTGGTGACAATACACTGAGCTAAAAAAGCTGCTGAATCAATATAAACCAACGTTGCACTGATAAAATCAGACTCACACATAAATGAGACAAATACGAATGATCACGGGAGATGTAAGTCCTAACTTAAGCTGAGCAGACTTTAGACACATGAACAGAACAGGACCAGCCATAAGGAGAGATAATATAGTAGAATCCCAATGAATTTGAATGGAATGATGATCACAGGGTGTTTCCTACTCGCCCCCAGACATAAATTAAGAGCATGTTTCATTATTCAGACCTGAGCTACACTTTAGAAAGGCCAGAGTTGAGAAGACTTACTGATCATCATGGTAGCCTGCCCACATTTCCTCAGAGAACACTAAACAGGTCTCATGTATTCCCTGACCATCAGGACAGGACTTCCCTTGTACAGTTCTAATAGTTTGGGAACACTGTGGATTGTATTATATAGTTTGACACAGGTAGGTACTCGACAGCTTCTTCTTTGACTGCAGAACTGCACACTGTAGATTGAATCACCTCTGAATGGCTCACCCACGAGCACATGAGGCTTTGCGGGGACATCTAGACACAAAAGGTTATACCCTCCCAATGACTATACCATCAACAGAACACTGAGCCACATGGTTACAATCTTTAGTGAGTGACCTCCACAGTGTGGGCATCTGACCCAAGGGGTAACTATTTTTAAGTTAGCTAACCATTTATGATGGACACGGTGTATGACTCAATAACTGATAGTGGTTTACTTTTTTAATAGAAATCTTTATTGGTGCATTATATATACATATACACATCATGATTGCACTCAAGAATGAGAGTTTGTACCAGTATATGACACAACTTAATTCTCATTTTTTCCATCCCCTACGCATCCTACCACCCCCATCTCTTATATACGTAAACTCTTTTTCCTTTCTCTTTTGTTATAATCTCATTTCTCCCCTCATTATTTACCCCTTCCCCCCATCCTGCTTTGAGTATTTTCCATTTAACAGTATATAACATACTTTGTAGAACTCATTGACATCTTCATTTTCTCATACCAGAGAAAAGATACAGTATTCACACATCTGTGACCTATTTATTTTACTTATGAAGATTTCCTCAAGATATGTCCATTTAAGTAGAAATATTTCTACTAGAGGAGACAAAATAGATATGTGGAGGTTCCTAAAATTTAGGAATTAAAATGCGGTATGTGTATGTACCAACTCCGAGCAATGAGTATAGAAACTATGTACTACAGATGAGTTTTAGTGTTTTAAAAAAGTTCAAATTTAAGCTAAAAACATTAATGATTGAATATTAGAAAATTTTCTGAATTCTTTTGGAGAAGGTTATAAATTTTTATTTCTACTTCGATTTCAGTGAACCCTTTCCCTATTGTTTAGATGTTCCAGAGATTCCTCACTTTCTGTTTTCTCACATGTATCATTTTAAAAAAAAACTTCTAATTAAGCTGGCCCGAGTGGGTAAGTGAATACAACTACCCACAGTATTTCTAAAATGATAGGTATATTTCATTAAAAATATCACTACGAGGGCCGGGGAGTTAAGTCAGTGGTTCCGGCGCCTGTCTTGCAAGCGCAAGGGCCCGGGTTCGATTCCCTGGTAACCACATAACAATACTGGGTGTGGAGACTCACACCAGCAGCAACCAGTACCACATAGCACAGTGCCGGGCGTGGTGGCTCACGCCTGTAATCCCAGCACTCGGGAGGCAGAGGCAGGAGGATTGCTGTGATGTGAGTTGGAGGCTGAGCTGAGGGCCAGCCTGAACCACAAAGCAAGACCCTGTCTCAAAAACCTAAAAAAAAAAAAAAAAAAAATATATATATATATATATATATATATATATATATATATATATATATATATCACTATGAGTTCAAACAAAACAAGAATAATGAGCAATTTTTGTTTGGTGGCCATAAATAGCAACCCTGTCAAGTTGATAATAATAACTGCGTCTGATTATGTGACACTGGGTCCAAAATATTATTTTTAACCTTAGCATATCAGAAACTGCATAGTTTATATGTAAATCTCTGTGTTTTCCCTTTTCCTTTTATAATCAGATATGTGCAATAAATTGTTTGAAAGATAAAAATATCACACACAACACCAAGTACATATGTAAGACCATCCTCGCAATATTGATGTAGAATGAAAACTTCCAGAGGTATTGACTGTCAATAGCATTTTTCCAGGACTAATGTTTCATTCTCCCAAAGCCTATTACTCCGCAGTGTTAACTCTTTCACTTCAGCCTATGGCTGTGGTGTCTAGCCTGCTCTGTTTTCTAATGAGCTTCGTCCTCAGTCTGCCATCTCAGGTACTGCTTGCCTCTAGATCACACGTGATGCTTAACTAATATTGTTTTTTAATTTTAGAGTACTATGAAGCTGGGAACAAAAGACTCTCCTCCTGGAAGCCATGGTATTAAGGCTCTTTCTCAGACAAAACTAGCTTCCCTTATCCCAATCATCAGTGAAATCACCACAGATTTAGTGAATAAAACTTTGGAAAGTGCAAAATACACTCATTACTTTGCAATAGTAATGAGACTGCTGCAATAATTTACAAAAGAATATGTTGAGCTAATAATTCCAATTATATAAAAATCTACATCAGGAAAAAACAATGTATGATCATCAAAACTCAGTCATTTTGATGTGAAGGAAGAAAGAGGGACTGGATATGAACATTGTGTTCAGGAATACTCCAAACAGAAGAGATTCCCTGGACCTTTATATGGTATGGGTTTAGCTGTGAGCATATATTTGTCAAAAATCTATAAAAGGATGCATGGGAAATGCCAAATTTTGTTGGTCATGAGTGGCATCACAGTAAAAGAGAAAACTATAACAGCAAACAGTGATCTATGATGTTCTGTATGGTTTAGTAAATCATATCTGTTCTGTTTGTGAAATAAAAGAGTACCAATATGCTTCTGTTTGCATCAGTATAAGCATACGTTGGTACCTTGATTTAGGTAAACTATTTCAGTGATATGTCAATTAAGAAAGATACTATGTTTCTCCTAATAGCGTTATGTTTCTGTGCACTTATTGTTAGTCAATATTTATAGCATATTTCGCTTGAGATTATATTTGGAAATCTCTGTTTTTATTAGGGAGAGAATAACTTGATCTTTGAATTTTCACATTGAGGGATTTATTGAGGTGCAAAAGATGACAAAATAATTTTTTAATGTAGAACACTGAAACTTTAAAAACTAGTCACTTAAAGCAGACCCTTTTCGTGGTTCAAAGTAGTATTAATAAAAGATGCATCAAAGCAGATGAGAGCAGCAAGAGCCATGTTTCCAAGCAGCTTCTTTCATTCCAGGGTAAGATTTAGTCACTGAAAAAGCCTCTGCAGTACTAAGTGGTAACTCAGGAGACTGCAGTGGAGGTCTTAATATAGGCCTTTGAAAAACAATGAAGAATCATTTTTCTTTTACATTTTTTGTACAGTAAATCACTAACTATATATAGATGACTGGTCATGCTGTGAAATAGTCATGTGACATAATAATATGAAATTTACATCATGGCAAGGCAAAAATAGCTTTTAAAAGTGCTTTTTTTTGTCCTATAACAGTTGAAAATGAGGCTATCCATTGCTCTCCAGAGGATTCACACATGACATCAGTCTTTAGGTTATTAGCAGCATATATCATTAGCTGTGCAGAGGGTGACATCAAGGTTGTGGAAATGTCAGAATGAGATTGGCAATGTGGGTTTATGACTGTAACAAATCAGGTCCAGTCTAACCTTTGAGCTTGTATTAGTTTCAGCAGAAAATGTCCTAGTGGTGTTGACCAAAATCTCTTAATGATTCCATTATGTATTTTTAATTGACAGGGAAATCTTTTCATTTGAACTGAATGACAGAGAGAAAGTGAGTGAAACTGTCGGTGGAGGTTGTGAATGGGACATGCTTTCCCTTTCTGGGACTCAATGGTCTCTATACCAAATATCATAAAGATGGCAGGTTCTATGACCTCCTCATACCCATTCACAGAGTCGTATTTACTCAGTCTCAGCACTTCTCTGCTGCAAGAAAATTACCTGATTATTGGATAACTCATGGTTAGAATAAACTTTGAATGTCAACTTCTCATTTTAATTGAATGTCCGTAAGTCTTCTTCATTTCACTTAAGAACTACACACTTGGTGATGTGTATCTTCAGGTTCCTCATCTGGAAACACACCCAGTTAGTTATAGGAAATGTTCAAAAGTGAAGCAGCTACACCTATACTGAACATGTACATATTTTTCTGGACATTTTTGCTAAACAATATGGAATAACAACAATGTACATAGCATTTCAATGATATTAGGTATTATAAATATTCTATAAATTGTCTCAATTGCACAGAGAAATCACATGTCCAGGTTATGTACAAACACTCCATGATTTTATACAGGAGATTTAAGCAGGAAGTTTTCACATATGACCAAGTTTCCGAAACCAGTGCTTAGAGAATATCAAGTGATGACTTGTACATTGGATTAGATAGTGTTCTAATGACTTTTGATAATATATATTTGAAGATCTGTGTGCTTTGTAGTGTTTAGGCTGAGTTGGGATCTACAAAGGGCGATCCTCTGGGTGGGTCTGGGGTCACAAAGAGATATGTTTCCACTTCTGTAAGGAATCTTAAAAAGGAAAATTCAAAGAAGCAGTTTGAAAGTTGGTTACTAAAGGCTGAGAGAGGCAGAGGGAATGGTGAGGTGTTGATCAAAGGGTGCAAAATTTCAGCTGAAGAAGATATAAAAGTTTTTGACACCTACTGCACAGCGGCATGTCTGTGTTCAATAGTACAGTGTGCTTCAAGATAGCCAAGAGTGAACAGAAAATGCCTCACCAGGAAAAATAAGAGAAAACACATGAATCACCTGAATTTAATTCTTCTCTACTATGACGCTGAATGTCACATGGCAAACCTTTCATATATAGAATTATAATTTGCCAATTAAAATAACATTGATAAAATTGTGAAGAAAATACCCACATCTAATATCCCTTATATTGAACTTCTATGGGAACTTTACTAAGTTATTGGTACTGATCACACATATTTAAAGCCATTACTTTCTACAAAATTATGTTAGAATTGCATTTTAATCCCTACTATTGTGTGTATTCATTCTTCAAAATGGTACATTTTATTCCCTATATTCATTCTCTATGATGCTGAAATAAATCCTGGTAGACTAGCTAGTTTAAAACAAAAACATTTTCTTTTGTTTCTAAAAGAAAATAATCCAAAATTTTTCAGTAGGCCAACATCACGGTATAATTGGAAATGGCGCCTTTCATTCCAGCAGAATCCATTACGAATCTCTTGCCACTCCCAATGGCTGCAGGAATCCTTGGTCTGTGTGTACTTCACTCCAATTTGGACCTCCCTGATTACATAATCTTCTCTTCAGTGTCAAATTTCTGCTTTTCTTGTAAGGATCTTCTTGAGCACTTTTAAGGTCTACTGAAAAATGTAGAATGATCTTTCTATTTTAAATTTCTGCTGGCAGCCAGGCATGATGGCATATGCCTATAACTCTAGAACTCAGGAGGGAGAAGCAGGCAAATCACTGTAAGTTCAAGGCTAACTTGAACTACATAGAGAACTTTTCTCAACAAACAAACAAAACCAAACATTTCTAATGGCACCTGCAAAGTCCCTTTTGCCAGACAATATTTACAAGTTCTAGAGGCTAAGATGCTAATATCTTTGGGAGTCATTATTTGGCTTATCATGTTCCTCAAAAAACTAAGGAATTATACAAAATGCAAAACAGAATATAGTATCTTATTGAGGATTTTTGCTTCTATGTTCTTTGGGTAGATTGGCCTACAGTTCTCTTTTTTGATTGAATATTTCACTCCTTTGGGAATAAACGTAATGGTTGCTTCTGGGAATGAATTTGGGAGTATTGCTTCCCTTTCAATTTCATTAAAGAGTTTGAGAAGTGGTGGCATTAACTCTTCTTTAAAATTTTTGTAAAATTCAGCAATAAAGCCCTCAGGACCAGGACTTTTCTTCGTTGGTAGGTTTTTTTTTATATTATTACATTTTCAATTTCACAGATTAATATTGGAGTGTTTAACATTTTTATATCTTTTTTTTTCCACTTTGGAAGTTTACATGTATCTAGAAATCTGTCCATTTTTTTTTCTGTGTTTCATCTTATTGGAGTACAAGTTCTCAAAGTATGTATTTATTATATTCTGGACTTCTACTGGATCTGTACTGATTTACCCCTTTTAATTTCTAACAACATAGATTTTGAGCCTTTATCTTCCTTTATTTGATAAGATTGACTAAGAGTTTATCAATTTTGTTTATCCTATCAAAAAAAGCAACTTTTGAATTTGTTAATATTTTGGTATCATTCTCTAACTCTCTACTGCATTAATTTGTGCTCTGATCCTTATAATTTTCTTCCTAGTATGAACTTTGGGTTTGTCTTGTTCCTCTTTTTCTAGTAGCTTGAGTTTCAACATTCAATTGTTTATTATCCATCGACTGGTTACTGGGAAAAGGAGATTTTTAGAATATAAAATGGAATATTATTTGGGCATAAAGAATGACAAATTTGAGTCATTTATACTCAAATAGATGTACCCTGAGGACATACTCAGAAGTGAAATAAATAGGTCACATATGTGTAAATATCATCTTTCCTCTGGTATGAGAAACAAAGATATAAATGAGTTCTAAAATGTAGAATAGATATAGTGAAATAGAAAATAGGCAAGGGAAAAGGGATGTAAGGGTAAGTAAATAAGGGAAAGAAAATATTTGACGGTAAAGAAAAAACAGGAAACAATGCTTATGTATAAAGGGGCAGGAAAATGGGGAAAAAATGAGAAATAAGTTATGCCTTACTAGTCCAAATTTTCAGCGTTGATTGAGATCATGTTTCCTATCCATTTTGCTAAAAACCCCACAAACGCAGAAGATAACTATTAAAATTTTATGTATAAAAGACACTTGCATCGATGATCTCCTTTAAAATCTTATGTCTGAATTCCTGAAACACAAAGGAATGGTCAATGAAATCAGAACTCTGGGAAACAGCAGACAGGGGTTATACGTGCTGAGCTTAGGCCGCGAAACAGAAACCAGAGTAGCTAATTTAATAGTGCTTGAAATTTACCCTCCATTGTTGGAAATCAGTAAATGCTGAAGAAATTTGAGCTAAAACGGATGTTAGTAACTATAGAAAGCATGTAAAGACTTCCTAAGAAAAGAAAGGAGAAGGAGATTTACCGTTATAACAACCTAGGAAACTGGGAAAGAGACCTCTACACCTACTAGAATTATTGTTATTATTATTTTTAATTTGGACGTGAGCAGCTTGTGATTAAAAGTACATCCACCCGCAGGAACATGGTGTGTTGGTGGCGATGTCACGGGATGGTCGGTCAGGAGGGATTCTTTCGGAGTTCTTGTATTGCCTCACAAAGAACCGGAGGAGACACAGAAAAAGTGGCGGGATGTACTCACATCGAAGGAGGAAGAGAAGTGCGCTCTACAAAGAGACCTGAAAAGGTCTCTCACTCATGCAGATAAGGCCTTCAGATGACTGTCTTATCAAAGACTCTCTCAGCTGTGAGCCAGCTATAAATTGACACTGACAAATGGCACATTTCTTATGTTTCAATGTGCGGTGGTCAGGAGCTTCAGTACCCGGAAACTGTGTTCTGCGCATGTGCCCTGGGTCTCCACCACTTTCACAGATTTTACAACTGTTTGACCAGTTGTGTGCCAGCTCAGATCTCCTGTTCAGTGTCACTGCTGTCAGAATATGGACTGGCTGGGGCTAGGCTGCCAAAGAGGAGGGACATAGAACCTGTAATCGTCCACTTTTCCTGCTGGAGGGACACTTCTCATGGTGGAAAGAAAAGGTGGACTGAGGTCCCTTTTCATCATTTTCTCTTCCTTCCACTCTCTTTCTTTAGTTTTCGCAGAACTCACCCTACAGCCAGCTGATACTGAAATTCAGAAAAGGTACTTTCAGGGCCTAATCTACAATGCATATGTGTGTGTGTGTGTGTGTGTGTGTGTGTGTGTGTGTGTGTGTGTTTGTGTGTATGTGTGTGAATGTGTATGTACGGATGTGTGGTCTTATAAAAGGTGAAGCTGAAACTGAGAAAAATGAACAATTAATGTAGTGTATAAAACAGATTCTACAGTAATTTTGGAAGATAGTGTGCGCATTTGTTATACAAAATGTCTAGATTGCAGCAGTAGCCTGTATTTTTCCTTGTTTTCATCATGCTTGAGCAAAGTGTAAAGCTCATTTGTCAATTTACTTTCTTCTGGTCTATATAAATTTTATTTTTACCAAAAAATATGTTGGAAAGATCACTGTATTTTTCTTAAGCCTAAGTCTTAAGGCATCTTGTGTGTTTCTTTTTCTTTTTTTGATACGATATTCTTCTCCCATGAGCATAACTCCAGAATTTCCTGCTGGGAGGTAAAGTACCACATGGAGGAGAGAGAGGAGTCATTCCTACCAAGGGCATGCCTGACAACTCTTAGCTTCATTTAGAATCTCTGTGTTAAACACTTGAGAAAAACAGGAAACTATGCCGATAATCACATTATAACATTTCTTACTGTACCTCTATAGAAATACTGAGAAAACAAAACAAAAGTGATATAGACAGGGACATTAGTCTTTGAAACTCAAATTCTAATCGAATTCAGAAGTTGTTCAGGATATTCACAATGAGAGGGTAAAACTAGTTGAAATTGATAGAACCTTACCTTCTGAAAAGGGAGTAAAAGAAACTAAGTCCAAAGATACCAGAAGAAAAGAAAAACTGTCATAGAATAAATGAAATATACAGACACTAAACCAAACATAAATTCATCAAACTGAGTCAATATTTTGACAAAATTAACTAAAAAATGACTCAGCTAAAATAGGAAATAAAAAGGAGCATTACAAACAAGGTCACTATAATGCATTGTAGGATACCATAACCAAGTATAGGCTAATAAACTAGATAATTTAGACAAAATGGATAAATCCTCAACACACACAATCTATCAAGATGAAAGCATGAAGTAGAAACTCTGAACCAACCAAAATCCAATAGTAATGAGGTTGAATCAGCAAGCAATACCTCCCAGAGAAGAAAATCCCAGGACAAGATAAACTCAAGGGAAAATTTCACCAAATACTTAAACAGTAAGTGCATTTTTATTTTGAACATTTTCCAGAACATTACACAACTAATTTTATGAAGGGTAGCATCACCTTTATATCAAAGCTAGATGATACTACAAGTTAAGAAACTACAGCAATATCTCTGATAGATGGAACTGGAAACTCTCTGTATAGTAATAGAAAGCTAAGTTCAGTAACTTATTGAAAGGATCACACATAATGATCAAATAGTATTTATCTCTGAGAAGTAAATAATAGTTCCATATTACATATATGATACAGTGCATTAATAGAATATATGCTAAAAGTCACATGGTCATATCAAGAAATACAGAACCTATTTCAACATAATAAGTAATGAATCATGAGCTCTTGGCCCACCAGCAATTTAAAGTGGGGAGAATTTATTTTGGTTCATGTTTCAGTCCATAGTCAGCTGGCCCCACAGTGAGAAGGCATAGCAGAGGGGTACAATAAAAGATAATCTGCTCACATCATGGAGAACAGGAAGCAAAGAGTCAAAGGAGGAACCTGGAAGGAAGTCATACATGGTGACCTACCTCATCACGACACACCTCACTTCCTACTAGCAGCTCGACTATAATACCCCAGAATCAAATCACCCTCCCAACATGGAACCTTTGGGGGGCTTTGAGATAGAAACTGTGACAGTCATTTTAACAAAATACCTGCAATAAGTTATAAAGACAAAGATGTTATTAAGGCTCATGGCTTTAGAGATTCTGAATACCAGATTCTAAATACCAGAGCATTTAGGCTCTGGTAGGGGTTACAGATAGCAATGGCAGGAAATATGTTTCAGAATGAAAGTACTCCATTCAAGGTGCAAAAAGAAAAGAAGAGACAGTGACCCAGGACTCACAGTCTCCTCTGCTTCCAATCATTTGAGCTGCTCCCACTAGCTCCTACTTCCCAGCTTTTCCATTGCCTCTGGGACAGTTAGAACATGAAATAGATAAATACATGCAGGCCAGTTAAGCAGAAGAAAAGCCAGGAATGAATATGCTCATTTACAGTCAGACTCAACAAAAAGTTCTAAGAACAGATAATGGAAAAGGGCAATCTTGTTCATCAATATGTTGGAAAAGCAGTATTCACATACAAGACTAAAATTAGAAACTTATTTCACAAGATACATGAAACCACAAGCTATATAGAAGACAACATAAGTCAAAACCTTCTTTATCCTGGGGTGGGTGATGAGTTCTTCAGATGTATCCTCAAAAACAAAGGCAATAAAAGCAAAGCAGACAAATAAGTTTCTCAAACTGAAAAACAAATGAAACAAAATAATATAATATAGGGGGTGATGGGTTGCAGGGCAGGCGGAAGGGGAAAAATGAGAATCAATTCATGTCATATTCTGGTACAAGCTCTCAGTGTTGAATATGATGATGATGTGTATTCATAATATACCAATAAAGATTTGAGTTAAAAAAACCAGATAATTATCTGTAAACTCTATTTAATTGTAATCATTTTATTTCACAATGCATTAGTATATCAATACATTATATTGAGCAGTTTAAATATACACAATATTTATTTTCATATATATCTCAATAATGAAGAGAAAGGTTACTTTCTTAGTTCTACTTTTTTGAAAT
Source organism: Petromus typicus (assembly GCA_004026965.1). Lineage (NCBI taxonomy): Eukaryota > Metazoa > Chordata > Mammalia > Rodentia > Petromuridae > Petromus > Petromus typicus. Next base: position 44,770 of record PVIR01008755.1, read on the forward strand.
AAGGATGTCCTAGTACAGTTTAAGTAAGATAATCAAACTTATAGAGTAATAACTTTGGCTAACTTTAAGATTCAAGTTTATAGACAATAGTCTTCAGCCTCTAAAAAATTATCACACATGGGCACACATATGCAAACACACAGACATATTTATCTAAAGGATATATTCAGACCTAAAGCAGCTGACAGAATTAAAAACTCTTACCTAAAACAATGTCATATAGAAAAAAGAAACTCCATCTACAGTCTTGAAAATGTTGCACGTGCATTATTTCTAGGAAACAAAATAAATTCCTTACATATTTTAATTTTTTAAACAGTAAAAGAATGAAGTGAGATACAAGAAATCATTGTAAGAATGTTTACTTGGGATGTTAAAATGAGAAAGATGCACCATAATAACTGATGGTAGACTTGGGAAAGAAATCCAAAGCCTCGTTCATTGTTAAAGGAGTTACAAATTAGGCCGCTGCTTTGGCAAAATTCTTGGAAGTTTCCCCTAAGATTTAAAAACAGAATTATCGTGTCTCCTAGCCATTTCATTCCTATAACAATCAAGAAAAGTGAAAACATGTCTATCCATAACTAAAAGTATTAATATTCATAGTAACCAAAGAGTAGAGCAAGTTTGAATCTTCAACAAATAATGAATGGGTAAACAAAATGTGGTATGCTTGTATAATGGTACATGCATACATTTTTCTGCATGTTTGAATATCAAAATGATTTGTAAATTATTCAATATGAAATGAATCATATACAATTAATTACCTTAACATTTTTATATTAAATTTCTACAAATTAGCCAGACCCTTTCATTTTTGTTTTTGTATATTTTCAGGATAATTGCATTGGTTTTGATATAAATAAACTTATATACAATTCAGATTATATGATTCTCTGATGTCACCTCTGAAGTTCAGGGTCATACTTTGAAATATCAGTAAAAGGAAACCTTTTTAGATTTTTAAAACATGTGCATATTTTGGTTGGAGCACACCTGTAATCTCATCACTCAAGAGGCTAAAGAGGATTGTCACAAATTAGAGGCTAGCCTGAGCTACATAGCAAATTCAAAGTCAGCCTGATCTATACAGAGAGGGTCTATCAAAAAACAAAAAGCAAAACAAAAGAAAACCACACAATATACTTTTTCTATGGAACTGAGGGGGTTTTTGCACAAAATCATTTCTTCATAAATTTTGAATATTACTTTTCTCGATATATTCATTTCTCTGTTTTCTTTTGCTACCAGAATATCTCTCAAATACTTCCTATCTCTTCTCATAGTATAAGAGTGTTTTTCAGCTTCTTAACCTAAATTTTGAGGTAGCACAAGTAAATTAAGAGTCTCTCTCAAATTTTCTATAGGAATATAAAGAAACATTTTCCACTTGATCCAGTACACCTATACATATAAAATTTTAACTGTTTAATAAAATACTTGTGTTTTCCACATGAGAAATATTTTGATATTTTTCTATTCTTTCCCACTGTGTTCTATTTTGGTTCAAAATATTGACTTTACAATACTGTCTTAGTTGAAAATAAGACATCATGTTAGAGGACATGGGAAAAATAAATGTTCCAACCAAATGACTATAATTAAGTAGAAAAATAATAGGGAATATGGGAATTGTGAATCAGGAGATTAACTAAGAAAGGATTCATGTGGTTTGAAAATTACATCAACATATTAGAAAATTCTGGCTTCCATCATTTTCACCCTCATTTATTCGCTTTTTTCTTTTACTGGTATGAAATCAGTACTACTATAGTCCTGGTTAGTGCCTTACCAGAACTATATTAAAGTGCATTTGATATTGCAAGATTTTTTACAACTGTTAGTGTCAAAGAATACTATGGTTAGTGGACAATTGTGTCATCTCTAGCAATTATTAAATATTTTTCTCTCTAGAAAAAGGAGGACCATGACTTCCTTCACAACTGCCATTGTGTTTATTTCTTTTTTAAAATTTATTAATAAGACTATAGAAACTTCCCCTTAACCTATCTCCTTTTCATGTGTCTTTTCCTCTGATTATCAAAATATCACTCATACTTTTATGAATGTAACTAATGAAATGTCACTTTTTATCTCCTTAAATCCTCCATAAAATTGCTGTCTTTAATGTAGAGTGTTAGTATCTCATAAAAAATTATGAGACAAATTAACAAATATACAGTGGCTTAAACAACATAAATGTATTATTATATGTCTCTAAAGATCAGAAATTTGAAATGGGGCTGATTTATGTATGCATATACATATTGTTTTATATAAAATATGTATATATACAATAAAAAGTATAACTGTATCTCATCATATCCTATCCACAATGCTGAGAACTAAATATATAATATGATGAAAGCATCTGCAGCAATCTCAATGACCGAGGTAACCCAGCTAACAATTTTTCATACTAATAAATGTTTGGAAACTAATGGCCACCCTTTTGTGCACCTGTTGTAATTGTACAAGCCAAAGATAACTTATATTAATCTCATGGTGTCTTAAAAATTAGTATTAGAATATTTATACAAGTTTTATTTTTTCTCTGAAGTGTGTATACATTTTTGGTGGACTCTATGATATATCTGATATATATTGAGACTGGGTCTCACTTTATAGTTCAGGCTGGCTCTGAACTCACTACTTTAACTTAGGCTGGCCTCAAACTCACAGGAATCTTTCTGCCTCAGCTTCTTGAGTGCTGGGATTTCAAGTGTGAGCCACTACACCAACATTGTGGTATGTGGTCACCGGGGATCAAACTCTGGACCATACACTTGCCAGGTAGATGCCAGAATCACTGAGCTAAATTCCTGGCCCCATATGATATTTTTCTTGATTATTTTTTAACATGGTAGTTGTTTCTTGTAAACAGAAAGTAATGTTTTTGTAGATCTCATAAAATAAATACATTTGAAATATATATATCTTTCAGTTTAGAGTATAGTCTCAATGTCCACCCATTAGCTATAAATTTCAGAAGCCCATCCTTCTTTATGCAGAGTAGTATTACACTGTATTTAAAAAATCCTTAACCATGCATTGATCAGCATTTGGGCTGTTTCCAAGACTTAGTTACTCCAAAATGTGCTGCTATAAACATGGATGTGCATATATCATAGTGGTTTGAAGCTTTTACTCCTTTTGGGAAAATACCGAGAAGAAGAATAAATGGATAAATAGAACCTCTGATTTTAGTTTTTTTAAAAAAAAATTTCCACACTAACTTCACAAGAAGGGGCGGGGAAAAGAAAAAGAAGCGGGTTGTACCATGTGCAAGTGAAAATTCCCATGAGGAGTGTTACCATTATGTATGCCTAAAGTGTACCAATGAATGTTGGACTAAAAACACATATGTTAACAGTGATGAAAAGGTTAAAAGGGAATTATCTGGAATAATACAGAAGAAGGAAAATGTAAAAATTATTGATTTCCTATACATAGTTGTTGAACCAAATGATTGGAGGAATGAGATAATTGTATTCACTAAAACACTAGAATAGATCTACCCCTGAGTTTGTTCCTATGAAAGCTGTCAACTTTGACTCCTGCAAATTGACATACACAGACATGTCACATATTGTGACAACAATATGGCATTACCATTTTCTGCTAGAAGCAGGATGGGCTAATGGCACGGATAGGACTTACTGGACTATTTGATAACGGGTTAAGAGAAACAATCACAGCTTCCCAACACAGTAATCTGATATAATAGTGTGACTTGGCATATAAATATTTAAAGTTTCCATAGAAGAAGTATTTCTGTACCTTGTAATAAGGTCATGTGCAATCTAGCAGCAGGGACCTGTGAGGAACTCATAGTGCTTCTCCACTTCCTCTTATCACACACCTTGATGTCAGCCATGCAGATGATTTGAGATCTGTCCTGTCTGTCAAATAGCCTGTATCAAAGCCAGCAGAAGCCAGACACTGTCGCAGATGGTTCTTACTGAAGAACAATCCAAAAGAGCAAGGGAGGACAAAGGTTGCCAAGTCCCCTCTCTGCTCACTCAGGGAAAAAAAAAAAAGGAGTGCAGCAATCAGAGGACCCAGGTGCCACTCAGTGCATCTGTGTGTCCCCGGAAAGAGCTCAAAGCCACCTGAGTCCCTCTACTCAGATGCACTTACCCTGTGGCACTTACTCATCTCCAGGACTAACACTATTGGACAGGCCAAGGGAAAAGATGCTCCTGGAATAACCCATTGGAACGTTCAGTGCCAAGGGAGCTCCCCACTGTTGTTTGAGAAGTGTTTTGTTCCTGAAAATAAACCCTCCATTTCCTGAAATCTAAGTTTACATTTAGCTGAAGAGCACTAGTCTCTTTATAAACCCAGGAATGGATTGTCAAATTAAGATTTTGAGCACTCACAGGTATGTATGTTAGTTTTATTTGTTGAATGGGTAAAACATCAAAACCTCAAGTAGGCTAATGCCTTACCAAGAATCTCCAATACTAAGGGGGAATATATATATATGAATATGTATATTTCACATATATATCTGTGTGAATCCATATAGGATGACAATTTGACTGAAAATCTCATTTAAAGATGTTCATTATATCAGTTTCTTCATCCAAAATAAGAATCATCCATGTTGCCAACAATGGTGCATAAATCCTAAATGGAAAAACAAATTTCAGTATCCTTACTTGTCTTTCCTTTTCAGTTTTCTTTAATGGAGAAGAGGCAGACTGCATTCGTTTGCATAAGTGAAATTCAGAAATTTAAATCCAAGAAACTTGTTATTATTTTGCATTCCTCTGTGCTTTTGGTTTCATAATGATTACTCTAAAGACATATGGAGTTATTTACAAAGGCTTCCTTTGTCACCTTCTTATTTCTAGTCTTAATTATAATATATGCAAACTTCAAAGCTTTTTGCAAATAATGAAAAATACTTTTAGCTATCCATCAGAAAATATTTATTGTAGAGTTCTGAACTTTCAAAGAATATACCACTATGTCAAAATTTTATGCAACTATCATCATATTGAATATTTTAGCAAATATCAATTTTTTTTTCAAAAGTTGTGTTGTTTGACTTATTTCTACATGGTCTTACAGGGTCAGATAAAAAGTTTTCTGCTAAAACATTCTAAGATGAAGTGTCTGCTAACCAAGGTACTTTCTCAAAATGAGTTAAGCATCAGAAGTAATTTCTGATTCTTTCAAATAACTGGATCTAAACTTCTAAGCATAACTTTTTTAGTGATGATTTACATAAGCTTTTGCAAGATTTTAAATGTATATTATTGAATCTAATAATTTGAAGGTTCATTTGCCAAAGAACAGGTCTGGAAGAACTAAAATAACAATTTTAAATCACTAAAAAGAAAGAATCCTTCAGTCATATTAAAATCAAGACTCTCCTAAAATCAAGCCTAACCTTTCCTTCCTTCACTAAACACTTCTGAACTCCTTCCCCTGCCATCATCGAGCTCTGTGCAATTTGATAAATCCAATACCTCTGTTCCTAAATAATAGTAGAATCTACTTTGGAGATATTTGGGATGAAAATTAGAAAACATTTCACTTTACTTTCGAGAATTTCAAGTAAATGTAGGCTTCACCTCTTTTTTTTTTTTCTCTTGTTAACAAATCAATATTTAAAGGAAGTTGACTGCATATGACCAAACTCTAGTGGGGAAAAGAAAAAATAGATATTTTTATCTGAGATTAGAAATAAAAACACAAATGTGTCCTATCATTAGTTTCCTGGTAAAATATTTTATTTTGGGATCATTGTATCAGTCCATTTTTTTCTCTAATATTATATCATCTCCTTTCAATGATAAGCTGTCATGACATTTCAGTTCATTGATGTGGAAGTAAGAAGCATGCACGAGAGTTAATATAACCTCCAATGTTCCTCTCCTCTCACTTCCTAAACTGAGGTTCTGCAATTTTTTTTGTGAAAAGACATGAACTTCAAGATCTTTCCTCATAAAATCAACATCAGAGCTCCATTTCAACTTCATGAACTTTTTATAATGCCTTTTATTTTTTACATGAATAATATGAAGTCTACAAAAAGGTAGTTCAAGACTGTGTATATATGAAGAAGTCAAACTGAATAATTAAAATATTTTGGATGTCAAAAATTGCATTGTATGAATATTATTTAAGTGGATTAAATATTAAAAGCATTTTTCTTTTGAGTGCACATATACATAAATAAAACTGTTTCCACTTGACTTCATATATATACATATATATATATATATATATATATATATATATATATAACGTCAACTATTTTACATTTCAGTAAAGTATAGCAAATTTTGAGTTTTAATGTCTCAGGTGTAGTACGAAAGTAAATGGATCAGTTGAATTAAATGTGTTACTTCTTGTTCATTTTTGAATAAACATGGTAAAAATCCCATAGCTCAAGGTAAATCAGTCTTGAAATTCACTTCACCATAGAAGCAATTGCTGAGTTTAACATTTGCTTTACTGTTAAAGGTCTTTATAAAACAAATAACTACTCTGCATGTCTTTATTCTTATAGAAGTCATCACTAGATGTGCAGTTGTAGAAAACTTACCTATCATAGTTTACCTCACAGAAGTAGGAGATAAGATTCTAGGTTTAGAATCTATTTTCCCTATTGGAATCCAAAATTGAGTGTGAATAAACATACAGTGGGAATATTTTTTCTCCAATGAAATTGACAAAATAATATCATGCCTCATTTCCATCTTTTTGTGCCATATAACACAAATATGCTAACTGACCAGCCAAAATGCAGAAAGGAAGCACACTGAGCAAGTTAGAATTTCACCATTTTCACATGAAGAAAAACTCAGATATGAGTGCATGCACTCAGTGGGTAAATGTTGAAGTTGCGATCTGAAACTTTGTCTGTCTCACACCACAGTTTTTCTTTTCTTCTTTCAAAGTTCATCATGCTACAAGATTCTTCTAGACAAATGAAATCTCCATCAAAATTAATGATCTTCAAAGTAGCGAAATTATACAAGTCTCAAAGAGAAGTGAAATGAAATATAGTTGAGTAGGTGATGGTTAAAAACTCAGAATCCTTCTAACTAACAGATCTGTTGAGTCAGGAAAACCACATTGAGAAAGCATCCCCTGTGTTACACTGACTACCAAAAACCCAGAGATGAGGCAGTGACTCCCTAGTTATATCTTCTGTTTTTGCAGTATTCTAGCTTTGTTTTATTAGTTTCAGCCTTTTGTATTTGCCAGTCTTTACACTTTAAAATAAAGTGTTATATTTTGATTTATTTTCACTAATAGTCTTTGTAACTAGCTACAAATATTCACTACATATAATAATCAAGTAAATACAAACTAAATTATTTATCAATATAATTTTATTCACATCTCTTCATTACTATGGCAACTTTACAGAAGCCTTTGATAGAATATAAAAACAGGATTAGAATTTATACTTCTTTCAGAACAATTTAAAACTGAAGAATGTTCTTATTTTTAGACCTGATAGCTTTCATCATGACTATATTCTACTTCTTTAATACTAGTAAATATTGAACAGTGAGGATGGTGAAGTTCTTTGGGATTTATTTTTCCTCTTTAGAGTTGTTTCTGTGTGTCCTGCTCAGGTTACTATAAAATCTCTATTCTCAAAAGGAGAACAGAGCCATTGCAGTTTAATCCCATGTGTTGAGAACACAAGATTCAGCAGATTAAGTTGCAGAGTTCCTGAGTCCCAATCTCTCAAACCCATTTAAGTATTTTTGCAGCCTTTACAAGTCCATGACAGACCGTGCATGTCCATACTCAGGAAAGAAACATGATAGGAAGTTCATAGTGCGAACTTAATACATCTGGCTTCCTCAAAGAAATCCAAGGAAAATATTGTAAGAGTTGCACCCACACATATGTCAAATCCCATTACAGGAAGGCTGAATTATTCCATGTGGTCTTTTTTAAAATTACTAATTTAATGTGACTAATCACTGAGTGGACATGACTCTACGAGAAGGTGATTGTTTACTCTGGATGCACAAATGGACTGAGTCAGTAGCTTGTATTCTGTCCACTCCGTTTTCTTACAGATAAGTGGTTATTTGCTTATTTTTAAAAATTAGTGTAATTTAGATGAAATATGTCTTCCCTTTAGATGACTATATTTTTCATAAAGAAATAGCAAAGACACTTAAATGTGTTCTCAATTAAGTGCACTGGCCCAGATTCTGGGGCTGAGCTGAATTTCTCAAATCATAGTTCAAATGCTTTAGTCTTCCTGTGCCATTTATTGTTCTGCAGGGGAGCAAGCCAAGAGGAACTTCAGCACTGGGGAACTTCAAAGATGCAGTAATAGCTCCTGAATGACCCTCATCACAGAAAATGGTTTGAGATACAGAAAGAATCTGACTGAAACTCCATCAACTGGCACAGGTCAGAAGACTTTTGCAAGGTTCCTTTAAGGGAAAAGTCTCCAAATGATAATAATAAAATGCCATTATGATAATGATCCCTGACAAATTTTACCCAGAAAACATCTCAGTATTGAAGCCCAAAGTGACCCCTTTCTTATTAAAATAAAATCATTCCATAAACATCACACTCTGTCTTCAAGTCACTGGTCACTATTGCGAATTAGTGTTGTGTTTGTGATCATTGTACTGTGTCTTTCTACCTGATATTCACACCTTTCTTAGCCACAGCAGCCATTGCTGCCTCTCTCATTATTCCTCAGAGCATGATTTAATGTCAGCCTCAAAAATGGAAGCACACAAGGAAAGAAATGTCCCTGCTGTGTCTGTCTTGGTTCCGTTGCCTTACAGGGTTGATTCGTATGGAAATACAAGCTGTAGGAATAATATTTCAGTGAGAAAAAGATGCAGAAAATCTTTATTGATGAGTAGAGGGCTAGGTCATTGCTTTTGTGTCCTCCCAACTGCAAATGAAATCTACAATTTAAATGGCACAACCTATAAATTCAGCCATAGGGATGCTGGATAGGCAGATTCTGACTGATCCACTGGGTGGGGCAGATAGTTGAATTCCTGAGTTGTTTTCTACCCACCGAGATAGCACCATAGTGTTTTATTTAATTGTTTCCCATAATATCAGCTGCCTGAAGGTAACACTTCCACATATTATGATAAATTATGGGGAATACCATATGTGGTTAGACTAGCAGAGTCTTAATGAGCAGAATAGGCAGTAGGTATGTTAATACTTCTATATCTGTCATTTGTAGGAAAATAATCATCAATGTTAGTGAAGTGTCTCTACGCTGACATTCACTTTGTTTTCTCTACTTCCACAACAAAGAGTCAGTATCACTTCTTAGGGCTTTCAGGTAAGGTGCTTTTTTGCAGTGTGGCACTTTGTAGTTTAGTTTGTGATCATGCAATATGTCTTCAATTATGGGTGGTAATTAATTAGAACATATTTATGGTTCTCATGGAAGAATATTTAGAAGGCATACAGTCACAGGATTCAAACAGGAAGATTAGAAAAGGAAAGTTTTTTTTTTTTTTGCAGAAGTGTACCTTGGACTGTAAGTGAGAACACAGGTATGAACTTGATCTTTTCAGAACTTCACATTACTATGGATGGTTGCCTACTTGAATTGTAAATGTTTTCATTCTTATGGAAAATCTCTTACTAAAGCAGTATATCATGCTGGAGTTGAGCATGTCACTTTTTCACCTCGATTTGTCATTTTAGATATTTGTCATCACTGAGAATACAGTTTTTCTTATGGAACTCATATGTAGAAAATTCTGTGCAGTTAATGCTCATTTCCAAATTAAAGTAATTTATTTTCATAAAATAGATATTTTCTATGTCTCTGTGTGATATGAAATCTCCATTTCCAAATACACATGTATAACATCTAAGCCACCTTTTTATCCCTGATGTTTTTCAGTGTCAGAAGAGGAAATAAGCAATGAAATTAAAGGGATTCCAGGACCAAGAATGTCACTTTGGGTTTACTATTTCCCTGGTAGACTCACCTCATATTTTTTCTAGCATACAGACATAGTCAAGCTTAATTGTCCTACTGACACTTCTACAAAATTTCCCATATTTTTGTCACACCAGGCATAGAAAGTAAATGCATGGTAATAGCAAGAACAAGGCAAATAACTTTTCAAGGTCAATAGAACATACCTATTTTTTGCAGAAGCAGAAAAGATTGATGTTACTCAGTGTCGGATTAAATAATTAAATAAGAATTAGATTGTAATTTAGATAATTTAACACAATTTCTTTCTATATGAAATGGTGCTATGTCAACATGAAATTAGAAATTCTCTAAATTTTATGAAAAAATAAATAATTATATTTTCTAAGTGAATTTAATTACTGAAGTACAATAAAATGTAATAAATAATAATATGTTTTAGTATAATAATATATGAGAGCTTAAGTATTCACTGCATATGATATGGTACTTTTCTGAATTCTTAAAAATATAAAGGGGAAAATATAGAGAAATGTAACAAAATGAAAGGTGATGCCATATTATATGCCACAAGCTTTATTTAATTCTCTTTCCAGTTTAAGTTTTCATAATAACAGAAATGTCTCTCATTAGAATTGTATAATTTTATGTACATTGGTCAAATATGACTATGAGCACATAAAATGGGTTAGTAAAATTTATTTTATTCAAGTTAATTTATATTTAGAGACTCACATGTAACTAATGGCCAGTATACTAGAAACAGAGATCTAAGAACTTTGGTACATAAAGGAACTCCATGAAGAAAAGTTGAGGAAAGTATTCAAATAGAAGAAAAGAACATATACAATACAAACAAAAGTACATCATGGAAACACATAGCCAGTTGAATAGAGCAAATATTTCACAAAGGAGGACTTTACAGAAAGAAGA
>PVIR01008756.1:0-55641 GCA_004026965.1 Petromus typicus
ACAATACTGGGTGTGGAGACCCACACCCAGCAGCAACCAGTACCACATACCACAGTGCCGGGCGTGGTGGCTCACGCCTGTAATCCCAGCACTTGGGAGGCAGAGGCAGGAGGATTGTGATGTGAGTTTGAGGCTGAGCTGAGGGCCAGCCTGAACCACAAAGCGAGACCCTGTCTCCAAAAACCTAAAAAAAAAAAAACCTTAAAAAAAAAAAAGTTTCAATCATCTTCTGGGCTCCCTTCTTAGATATCTGGATATCTGCAAATGATAAGCAAGATGGCAAACCAGAGGAAAAAAATTCCAGAATGAGAGACTTTCAGATGCACTAGTCTTTAACCACATTTCCAACTGCAGCTTCATTAAAAGAATTTCTCGCTGTGGCAGGAGAACAGAATTTAACATTAAGATGAAGGTGTTTTCCTCTTTATGATGACAATTTGATCAGATTGATACACAGCTGAAATGTGTGCTGAAATAGGAAACTGCGCAGAGGTCTTGGCTTCTCCATTTAAACAGTAACGTGGAAAAATTTCTTCCACAAGATCTTTTTTTTGAGACGGGGTCTCGCTTTGTGGTTCAGGCTGGCCCTGAGCTCAGTATGTAGCCCAGGTGAGCCTCGAACTCACAGCAATCCTCCTGCCTCTGCCTCCCGAGTGCTGGGGATTACAGGCGTGAGCCACCACGCCCGGCACTGTGGTATGTGGTACTGGTTGTTGCTGGGTGTGGGTCTCCACACCCAGTATGGTCTGTGGTTACTGGGGATCGAACCCCGGTCCTTGCGCTTGCAAGACAGGCGCCGGAACCACTGAGCTAAATCCCTGGCCTTTCTGCAGGATTTTTTGAAAACATATATTGTTGTTATGTGATGACTTCTTACGGAATTTCTACACAAAAAACCACTTGGTTAATTAACTGTTGTGTACCACGGGATTGTGACAACTCCCAAAGCCACTGATTTGGAATTTGTAGCACTTTAAGCAACACACACCTAAGTCTTAAAAAGTGCCGACCGTTAGCTCTACGTGTTTATCGGGAATTGCTTACGTGGAATTCAGGCAATTGCTCTCTGTTCTTAGAGAGGCTACAACTTCATGGAGAAGAAAAGTCAGACCCATCTGAAAATATAACCAAAGGCCAAGAGAAGTATACATTGAGTTTCCACTGAGAAAGTTTCAAAAAAGAAAAATAAAATTTAAATGCCAGGTATGGTGACTCATACCTGTAACCTCAGCACTAGGGAGGCAGAGGCAGGAGGACTGCTGTGAGTGCAAGGCTTGCCTGAGCTGTATAGAGAGCTCAGAGCCAGCCTGAACTACAAAACAAGACTCCATCTCAAAAAAAAAAAAAAAAAAACAAAGAAAGAAAGAAAGAAATCAGTGTTGATATTCAGCTCCTTAGTCCACACCAATTTTTTTCCTTTTTTATTTTTTTGAGACAGGGTCTCACTTTGTAATTCAGGCTGGCCCTGAGCTCAGCCCCCAACTCACATCACAGCAATCCTCCTGCCTCTGCCTCCCGAGTGCTGGGATTACAGGCGTGAGCCACCATGCCCGGCACTGTGGTGTGTGGTACCGATTGCTGCTGGGCGTGAGTCTCCACGTGCAGTACGGTATGTGGTTACCAGGTATCAAACTCTGGACCTAGCACTTGCAAGGCAGGCGCCAGAACCACTGAGCTAAATCCCTAGTCCTCCACACTGATTTTATTTATATTAAAAGCAATAAAAAAGGAAAGGGAATTTAAAAAACAAAAACATTCTACTGCGTTCATATTCCATATAGAAGCAAGAGAAGGGAACAGAAGGCTATATGAGCAGAGGTAACAAAATGAAAAGGGACGATAAAAAATGGGAAACAACACAAGGGGGCAGAAGAAGCGTTTAAAATGTTCATTAGAACAAGTGTCTGCACGCCTGTAATCCTAGGTTCTTGGGAGGCTGAGGCAGGCGTATTAAGAGGTCGAGGCCAGCCTGAGCAACTTAATAAGATCCTGGCTCAAAGTAAAATACAAAGGTCTGAGAGGCAGTCGGTGGGTAGCACAAGTGAGACATTGAGTTCTATCCTGAGCACCACCCAAAATGAAACCCAACTTGCTGAGCATCTATTAAGTATCAGTGCTAAGAAAAAAGGAGAATGAGGCAGACAGGGGCCTGGTCCTCCTGAGGTCACATGAATAGGAAGGCCAAAATACAAGGTAACAATAGACACACCAGTTCCCTCAGACAAATGAAGCGATTACATCTGGCAAACACAGACCTCCTTAGTCACTTCCTCAATGGGATGAAGCACCTGAAACTCACAACTTAAAAGAGGAGAACTTTGTGGCCGAGGCTGTAGCTCAGTGGCACTGTGTTTACTTAGCAAATGTAAGGTCCTGAGTTCGATCTCTGGTACTGGAAAGAAAGAGAGAGAGAGGGGGCAGGGGAGAGAAAGAAGGAAAGAAAGAGAAGAAATAAATAATTTGAGGTTTTCAAAATTAAAGACTTTTGTGCCTCAGAAAGCAAAAGCAGGAATTCCAGCATTTGGGGGGCTGCAGCCTTTGCCTGTGCTGTCCCCACCCCCTCTTCTCAGCTTTAACTCCTGGCTGTCCCAGTCTCCCCAAGGGGCACATCTAGAAATACTACACAGTCACCAAACTGTCCCTTGAGCCCATCTTGTCTGTTTAATTATGGACACTCCTTTGGCCAGTGGCACAAGAGTAGAGCTGTTCAGGACTTTGGGCGACACCAGCAACCCCTTTTTCCCAGCTTCCCTCCATCTCTAGTGGGTGCCTCTCTAAGGGAAGCTAAATAAAGATTACAGCACATCAATTTGATAGGGTGTCTACTTATTAGCCTGCCCAGGGGCTGACATGTTCCAGTTCAGACCTGTCCAGCGGAACACCCATCACATAACAGGAACTTATCTGTACGTCCTGCTACACTGTATGTCCCACGGTAATTATAAGTAACACTCAAGTGGCTAATGCCAAGCATTAATTCAAATAAGTGCCAAAATAATTTGAGGTGGGTGTCACTTCAGCCCATTGAACAGGCCAAGTAACTGAGGCGCACAGGCAGGGTTTCAAGCCCAGACAGGCTCCATCTTGTGGAATATAATCTACCCCACACACACACACACAACGGAGGCCAAGTTGACCTTTTCACACAGAACAACTTTTAATAAATATTTGCTAAGCGAATGTTCCAGTAATAGAAGACAGTTACATATCTGTTTAACAAACATATAAGGGCCTCCTGCGAGGCCCACTTCACTCTGGGAAGCGGCCCGAACTGCGGTGAGACAATGTTCTGTGGTGAGAACTGCTGTCCTCCATTCCCACCCCATTCCCGGTTCACAGGAGGGAAAGCGCAGCCTTTTGCATATCTGAGAATATATTTTGTATGTAGCTAGGATCTTCTCTCTTCTAGCACAGTCTAAGCTTCCTCAGTTCCTAAATCAGCTCACGCTCTGGACTCAGTTCTGTAGGGAACACCTTTCATTCTGCCTCCCTCACTTGTGTGAACTTCACTCATGACTTACTACGTACTAGGTACTTAACTAGAACCTGTGAATAAAGAAATAAAGGCTACAGTTACTTCCCTCACAAAATGCATCGGTATGGTGGCATATGCCTGCCATCCTAACATGCAGGAGACTGAGGCAGGAGAATTCGTTGCAAGTTCAAGGCCAGCCTGAACTACACAGTGAGACCCTGCATCAGAAAAGAAAAGAAATGCATGGTCTACTGGGGAAAGGAAACACTTAAGAGAACATCTTAAACATTTCATGGAACTGAGGTCTATGAATAGAATCACTCGGTCCCGTGGCTGAATTGTAAGAAGCCCGCTGCGGAGCCTTCTGGCTGTGTTTGGATGGCACAGTGCCCACCAGAACTCCAGAGATGAGGGAAAGCCTATAAAAGTCTCTGCCTGCACCGTGCAGACCTGACCTTATAATTCTAAGAATACAGTCAAGGGTGACAATTATAGTTGTCCCTATCTGCTCTCCCACATCCTCAGATTCAACCTCCCACGTCAGAAGTACGCAGGGAAGGAGACAAGCCAATAGACAATAACGCTACGACAACAAAAATAAAGCAAGCTTTTCAAACACAGTAGAATGACTATTTCCATAGCATTTGCATGGAATTAGGTGTTCTACTCTTTATCTGACTTAAAGCACACAGGGGGTGCACACAGTTGTATGTAACATTATGTCATTTATGTCAGAGACTCGGGTATCCGTGGAAGTTGGTGTTGGGAAAAGGTCCTACAACGCATCCTCCAGGACCCACCGAGAGACTATTGCATCGAATTTAGCATCTGGATAACTATAAAAACTCTGGTGCCAGGCATGGTAGTATGCACAGCTGTAATCCCATCATTAGGGCAACTGAGGCAGGAAGATCGCCAAGAGTTCTAGGCCAGCCTGAACTACAGAGCATACCCTGTCTCAAAAAAAAAAAAAAAATTAAAGTTTTGTTTTGTTGTTACTGTTTTGTGGCACCAAGAATTGAACTCAGGACCTTGCTCTTGCCCAGCAGGAGTGGGAACCGCTGAGGTACATTTCTGACTCTCTGGTATCAACGTCATTACTGTTAGCCCATCCTACACTAATGAAATGGAAAAATAGTATGTGGCTAGGTACGGATGAATAAACAGTGTCTTTTTATCCTTGGCAAATCCCTTCTCCCTTCAGTCTGGCAACACAGTCAGACACAAAACCAAGTCTAGGAACCAGGGTTCCATTTAGAAGCTCTGCACCTCTAACTGCAGGACCTGCCTCGTGATCTGTTCATGGGATTCAAAGAAAGAACGACTAAAACATCTGTTCTCTTGGCAGCCACACGGTTGATACTCAGTACACTCAAGCAGTATTTCTTCTTGGCTCACCAGTTCATTGAGATTCTATGTCATCCAGGTGTAGTGACACAAATCTATGGTCCCGGCACTTGGGAGGCTGAGGCAGGAGGATCCCTGCGAATTCAAGGCCGGCCTGAACTACACAGTGAGAGCCTGTCTCAAAAACCAAAAAGATAAAAAAATAAAGCCCGTGTCTGGACACCTAGCTGTGTCCCCGCACCTGCCACCTACAAAGCTGAGGGTGCCTGTTCTAGTTTTCAGTCACTGTGCTTCCAGTTGAGAGCCTCCCCCATATCTGCTTCCCCTCAATTTCAGGCTCTCCTCTGCCAGCTCTAGGCGCTCAGAAAGTTGACAGAGCGGCAGCGCCACCTGGAGGCCAGCGGGAGAATCTGGGTGAGAAAACCATCGCAGGGCAGGCGACGCTGCGCTAACCAGGCCTGGTTCACAGGTTCATCCCCAAAGGAGACAATCAGCGTGGGGGGGGCGGGGGGACCGCTTCAGTTCATCCCAACATCCGCCAGCCCCACTCACAGTTTCACTGTCAGTCGGCAAGTGGTGTCATCAGTCTTAACCCATTATTCATAATTCCTTAAAAACTCAATTGTAAAGCCTCTTGAAAACAACAGAATCCAACAATCTGATAAATTGGCTTGGAAAACATTGATCCAATCCGAGTCAAGCGGGTTCCTTAAGGAAACACTCCCAAGAGCTTTGCACATGGTGACGCGTGCTGTTAATTTTCCAAGAATGAAAGGCAATGCGCAGTGTTTCCCTGATATGAAGAGCTATGGGCTCTCAGGGTTCGCCTACTCCCGTCAGAATGTGTGGTGGTGGTGGCTGTTGTTGTTGGAGGCAGGATCTTGCTGTGTAGTTCAGGATGGCCTTGAACTCACTATGTAGCCCAGGCTGGCCTCGAACTCGTGATCCTCCTGCCTCAGCCTCCCGAGTGCTGGGCTTGCATCCAGAATGTCTATTTTAAGAAGTAATTCATCCGTGGAAAAATGTTCACAGTCCACTGCTAAGGGAAAAAAGTTTTTTTCCTAAAAAGAATTTGGAAGCATATTATAGAACATCCTGTTTTGAAAAGATAAAGATATGGCAATCCTCCTGCTTCAGCCTCCCGAGTGCTGGGCTTGCATCCAGAATGTCTATTTTAAGAAGTAATTCATCCGTGGAAAAATGTTCACAGTCCACTGCTAAGGGAAAAAAGTTTTTTTCCTAAAAAGAATTTGGAAGCATATTATAGAACATCCTGTTTTGAAAAGATAAAGATATGGCAATCCTCCTGCTTCAGCCTCCTGAGTGCTGGGATTATAGGCATGTGCTACCTCACTGCATGCTATTATAAAATGTTTCTAACTGGGAGAAATTAAAAGTTGCCATAAGTATATGAGGAGATACATGTTAATTATCTTGGTTGTAGTAATCATTTCGCTGTATATGTATCTCAAAACATGGATGTTAAACCGGACGAGGTGACACATGCCTATAATCCCAGCACTTGGGAGGCTGAAGCAGAAGGATCACCATGAGTTCGAGACCAGCCTGAACTACAGAGTGAGATCTGTCTCCAAAAACCATGATGCTATATGCCCTATGTGTGATTTTGTCAATTATACTTAATCAAAAGTGAGTTTTTTAAATGTGTGTATATTTTGGAAAGGAAATAATGCTCCAAGTGGTGACCTTTCTTTCTGTATTTGATGTTTTTCAAATTTTTAGTAGTGAACATATATGTAAAGTTTAAAATAAAACCACAAAATACATGTTCTAAGACAACCTACCATCTTTGTATAACTATTATTACGAAGTATTCACCAGAGCTAACATGTAGTGAAAACTATTTAAATTCCACATAAGATCAGGTACAGTAGTATTTTCTGCCTTAATTTTTTATTGTTTTGTTTGAAGTGAGACATGATCTCTCCATGGGCTCCTGGGCTCCATGTAGCCCAGGCTGCCCACAAACTTGCAGTGATCTTCCTGCTTCAGCCGCCTTAGTGCTGGGATTAGAGGTGCTCCCCCAATTTAAAGAGAAGAAAAAAATTGGAGAAACCCTCTAGAGCCAGAACTTGAACATTACATAACATCCCTCTTTGCTGTCTCTCCTCATCCTCCAGCAGACACGCACACACACGCATACACGTGCACATGCACACACATACACACATACATGCCCATACACGCACACATGCACATATGCGCATGTACACATATGCACACACACATACACACTACACACGAAGACATAACACACAGAAGACAGCCACTACTCCAAAAGGGACAGAGACAAGAGGGCAACAATGAGATGCCCTTGCTGCTGGGCCACTCGCTGCCATTTCATTTGTTTTGTCATTTCTTAAATGGTCCTCAAGCCAAGAACTATTCTGAGCTATTCTAAACGTTTTCACATAACAGATAAGGGCAGCGTTTTCCTGCACTACTGCTTAGACCTCTTCTTCCTTCCTCACTAACCACTAGAAATCCCCAAAACTATCTGTGCTCCCATTCTATCAAGTAAAACAATGCAGCCGAACACCATGAAAAGGCCCTTTTAAACACCAGTCCCTAGGCTTGCACCCAGGCATGTGCTAGCTCCCCAATCCCACACCCCCCCATACAACATTATACTATCTTGGATTTTGAAGAAATAATATTAAAATGTTTATTTAGCCAGTCACCTGATAGTGTTATTTCAAGTTTTGAAATAGCAAGAATTTGACTAAAATGTGGGCTTTAGGAAATGAATGGGGAAAGCTGGTGCTATTTAGGACTTAAGATTTTAATCGATGATTTACTAATTTTACTTTTTTGGAGAGTTTAGGACAACCATTAAGCCTTGATACTTTTCTGTCTCATTTCCTTAAATACCAAAGGGTGGAAATTCCCCTATGAATTTTCTGGAAGCTCAAGAATTTGAGAGATGCCTTAATCTTGAGATTTCTAAAGTTTTTTTTTTTAATATTCTTTTGTTTGATACGTATTTTATTATAAGTAATGGAATAACAGACATTAACAAACTAACAAAAATACTCTAAGCATGAAATAGGTACATTGAGTATGGAATAGAGCAAACTTGTCTTTAAAACTAGTGTTTTCTATTAAAAAAAAAAAACTAGTATTTTCTAAGCCTGCACATATGATTTAGTTTTTGCAACTCTATTTGAAATTGAAACTGATGGGTGTCTTTAAATCCTCATAATGCAATAAACAGCACTGTCTATCCATGTGATTGATTTACTTTTCATAATTTCTAGATCTAGAATAAGAATCAGAGAAAAAACCTTAATAATATTTTACATAGACGTGTATTAGTAACTAAAAAACAAGTTTTCAAAAGTCATTATATAAAAAGTCAGGTGCTGGTTACCAGCCAGTCTATGAGGTGATACATCCTAGTGTTAATGTAAGCCCCCTGAGAGGACTAGAACTATAATTTACACATGTATTGCTATCCAGTGACATTTTCCCCGTATATTAGAGAAAGTGTAATTATTATTACAGAGTTTATTGGCTAGGCTAGTAAATACTGAAAGGTTATAATCATGGAGATTTAACAAACTGAACAAAAACAGCATAGTTTTCTGAGTATTTTCTTAGTATTGTGAAGTCTAATTAGAGAAGAGGTCAAATTACACATAGGTGAGGCTTTTTGATATGGCACATAGTGAGCTACCTACTTCTTAAATAGTTGACAGTACTGATGTGGTTTAAAGCTATATATTTTACTTTTAAGGAAATTCAAGACAAATCTTGAGTTTTTCTCATAAGATTTTTGGTTTTATTTACTTATTGGGACAAATAGTTGACAGTACTGATGTGGTTTAAAACTATATATTTTACTTTTAAGGAAATTCAAGACAAATACTGAGTTTTTCCCTTAAGGTTTTTAGTTTTATTTATTTATTTATTGGGACAGGGTCTTGCTTTGTAGTCTAGGCTGGCCTCAAACTCAGCAATCCTCTTGCCTCTGCCTCCCAAGCGCTGGGATTACAGGTCTGCGCCACCATGCCCAGCACTGTGGTGTGTGGTTATCAATGTTGTGTTTATAGGTGTGAGTCACCACACCTGGCATTGTGGTTCTGTGGTTACCAGGGATCAAACTTGGACCTTGTGTTTACAAAGTAGATGCAAGAACCACTGAGCTAAACCCCCAGCCCTTAATTTTTTTTTCCCTGTAACTAGATGAGGTGCTGTATGAGAGGGTTTAATAACTGATTCATTTCTCAATGGCAGTGAGCATGTCTAATGTACCTAAAACAGTATTTGCTTCACAGATCAGTTTTGAACTGTTTTAAGTCACCCTTGTGGAACAGATACTCAATTAAAATTTTGGTTATTTCAGTGAATTCAGCAATTTATATTTGAACTGTTTCATTCTTAACCTATTCCTATCGGAACCTTCTGGACCAAAATGTTGTTTCCCACTAGGTTCTAAAACCAAGTATCCCGACACAAATTGAGAATAAATGTGTAAAACCACTTTTAAACATAATTGTACTTCACTTAAAAAGCAAAGCTCCTGTTCTTTTTTATTAGCTTGAGCCATTAGAAGAAGGCAGAGCATTTGTTCAGTGAGGATCTCTGCTTAACATTCATAAAATATGATCCTATATGTAATGCAACTGGATGACTTGGTAGCTTTGAAATTTGGACTAAGAATAAATAATAATAAGTAATAAAGAATGGATGTTTAGCAAAGAGAAGAAATACAGCTATGATAAAGAATCACAACAGAGTCTCCCTTTGTAGTTCAGCCTGACCCTGAACTCACTTTGTAGCCCAGGGAGGCCTTGAACTCAAGGAATCCTCCTGCCTCTGCCTCCCGAGTGCTGGGATTACAGGTATGAGCCACCACGCCCGGCACTGTGGTGTGTGGTACTGGTTGCTGGTGGGCATCAGTCTCCACAGCCAGGCACTGTGGTATGTGGGTTACTGGGGATGGAACTCTGGACCTTGTGTTTGCAAGGTGGATGCTGGAATCACTGAGCTAAATCCCTGGCCCACGTGTCATCAATTTTGAGGTAGAATAAAGGATATTTTACTAGATGACATTTAAAACTGTTACAATCTTGCTAAGTATAATAAATTTAGATTCTACTGATTTTGGTAGGTGAAAGATTAACCAGTGTTCTTGTGCTTAAAAAAAATACCCTGGCAGATTTGTAGCCAGTGTGTAACCAAAACTGATAGTCAAAAGCATAGTGTTTTTGCATCATTCTCTAAAGACTTGTGTGTACTTTATATCTCTGCAGTTAACATTGCCCGTTAAAAGGATGCTAATTGTGACTGAGGATAACATTTTTCTAGAATACTGCAATGTGCCTATACTTAGAATGTTGATGCAGCTGCAATACAAGATTTACATTAAGTATTTTGTTATAAGCCCATTCTAAACTTTTTTTAATCCACAACTATATAAAATCAGCTCTTGGGCTACATCTTAAGTTTTTCTTGACACTTGGGATTCTGAAGTGTTAGCTTTTCTGTTGGCTGCAAGATGTGTCCCTCTGCAGGGCAGAGGGCAAGGGCACTTGGTTTGGCACTCACCCTGTCTCAGAAGGCTGGAGTGCTTACTTACTGCCAAGGCAGGAGTGCCTTGTTTTGCATTGCTTTTGCCAGAGGAAAGAAAGTTAAAATGCTTAATTTGGGGCCGGGGATTTAGCTCAGTGATTCCGGCGACTGTCTTGCAAGCGCAAGGACCAGGGTTCGATTCCCCAGTTAACCATATACAATACTGGGTGTGGAGACTCACGCCCAGCAGCAATCAGAACCACATACCACAGTGCCGGGGTGTGGTCCCTCACGCCTGTAATCCCAGCACTCGGGAGGCAGAGGCAAGAGGATTGCTGTGAGTTTGAGGCTCGCCTGGGGTACACAGTGAGCTCAGGGCCTGCCTGAGCTACAAAGTGAGACCCTGTCTCAAAAAAAAAAAAAAAAAAAAGCTTATCTCTCTGTGGCAGAGACAGAGAGTGAGAGAGAGACATGGGCACAGATGAAGTTAGCCTATGAATGTCTCTATAGGACAGTATTGAGGGGCTGAGAATGGAATCCTAAATGATGCAGTGAGGTTGGTTTGCTTTTGAGGCACTGCCTTGTGCTGTAGTTCAAGTTGGCTCTGAACTCACCTGGATCCTCTTGCCTCAGTCTCCCTGGAGCTGGAATTACAGGCATGTGCCACCATGCCCTGTGAGTTTGTTTTTGTGGAACTGTATTATTTTACTAGGGTATTCTTTTTTTTTGCACTAGGGATTGAAGCCCAGGGTCTCCTTTCTCCCACACAATGACATGCTCTACCACGGAGTGACACAAAACCCCAGCCCCGTGGCAGACCTTGGAATAACAGTACATTCTATGTGATTCACAGATTAAGTATACAATTCACCATAATTTTAAGTTTTACGTTCTTAGTTTGCAAATTGGGCTAGGTGAAGATAGTACTTTCATCTTTTAAACAAGTAAATATTTTTACTTTGAAAAGGTTAGACTAGTTTATCAGAGACTTATTTTTATTACTGTATTGTTAAAATAATCTAAAAGTTGGGTCAGAGCTTAAAGCCACCTTAGAAGTTTGTATAATTTGCTTTATAGTAGAGGAACTAGACACGGCTACATGAAGTGAGCCACGCTGAGAAGGTGACTGCCAAGATCTCCCCTAATGCTTCATGAGTCTCTCACAGTGTTCTCCAACTTTAGTTCTTTTGTTTACTCATCGTGTCGATGCAGGTAATGCCATTTACTTCAAATCCTTAACTTTAATTAGTTTCTCTATTTCAAAACACTGAATGCGAAAAAAAAATGTTTTCCTTAGATTTTTGATTTATTGCTGAACTTTGTAGACTGTCCGTGTACTGGGGCCCTGCGAATAGCAGCGGGTAAAGCCCTAATGTGTCAGGTATTGTTGGGACGTACTGTTATAATGAAATTAATTTGAACTTGAAACCATAATATTTCTCTATGTTTACTTAGGTAAGCCCCAACTGCCCATCTGCTAGTCTCTGCTCAAACTTGGCATGTTGCAACCAAAAAAAATTTGGGGAAAGCATGACTGGCAGAGCGAAGTTAACGTCTGACCACCTTTCAACCTAAATTCTTGGATGCTGAGCTTCTCCCGGATGTCTAGTCATCGGCTCTATTTTTGTGGAAGGAATAAATGCTATGTATGCAATAGCAAGGACTGAGAGAAAGACTGAAATTTGGCGGAAGTTGGAACTGTAAACTGTTGGGCTTCAGTTCATGTTTATTTCTTCCACTCGTTGTACCAGTGGTCTGACTGGATAGAAGCTGAATATAGAAACACGAAGTGAGGGATGCTGCGGCAGGAGAACGGCCCGACCTTGAGGCCAGCGTCCCTGGAATGGCTGCACCCAAGCGCACTCTATTTTCCTCGTCCAGTGCCGGGCTTGATCTGCTTGGAGATCCGAGGCCGGTAACCCCCCTTAGAAGCACACTGTGTGAGCCCTGCCTCAAGGCCACCGTGGAGAAGGCACGTAAATGCTCTCCCTTCTGCCGCTTCCAATAGCTGCAGGGGCTCAGGATGGAACCGTGGGGAACAATTCCAAACCACTGTCTCAAGAAAGGGGGCACAGAGCCTCTGGTAAGGAATTGGTCAGTTAGTCAGCTCCCCAGTTAAGTCACCCTGCAGAGTGAGAAAGGGAGAAGATATGAAGGAGGGGCGCTGAGGGCAGATGGCAGCAAGGACGAAGACAAAGCCAGAGACGAGAGGTTAGAGGCCAGAGGAGGAGTGGAAAAGGCCACTCAATTTAGAACAGCTGCAAAAGAGCGCACAGACCGGAAAGCTAACTTTATAGTTCCTTTATAGTTTCTTCAAATTCCAGAAAATCTGATCTAGTTACAACCTCATCACCAGAGAAATGTGAGTGCAAAGAAGTCCGAGCAGGACCAAACTGCTGTGGTACTTGTGTGTTATGCTTGACGCACAACACCCGCGGCTCCTACTCTAGAGAAGTTGAGCCTGGTGGCAAAACAGGGAACACAGGATCGAGCAGGACCTGGAAGCGCTGCAGCTGAGAAAGGGCAGAGAGCCTCAACACCTGAGGAGGGAAAAGCGAGAAGCTTTTGTAGCAGCATGCATACACCCACGCTTTTCTGCCGAGAGGAAGAATGTTCCCAACTTTCCTCAGGTCCACCAGAAATAAACTTTATCCCCAAACTAAATCATTTGGAGCTTTTTTTTTTTTTTTTGTACTGGGGATCGAACTCAGGACTTTGCACTTACATAGCAGGCACCAAGGAGCATTTGTTTTTTGAGAAATAAATAAGAAGCAAACAGGTTATTTGGAATACAACTTCAGAAGCAGATGGTTAAAGATACAAAATGCCCAGCACCATCAACAAAAGAGAAAAGGCTACAAAGCAGGGTTCAATCGCCAGTACCAAAAACATAACAAAAAAGAGGGCTGGCCTGGTAGGTCACCTGCCAACAGGACATGAGGCCCAGGCTCCATCCCCGAGCTGCCAAAAGAAGGAAAAACTGCAACCGAAAAACAGATTTATCGTGGGACACATCACACTGTGCAAGCTGAAGCACAACTCTGTGTGTTTCCTCAGAGTACCATGTACACGGACTTCTGTTTAGACAGAAAAAGGAAAGAATGTATGTGGGCTCTGCCCTGTCTTACCCTGAGATTTAAAGCAGAAGGCGATGGTTTCATTTTGTGAAATTTCATGTAGAGACTGATCTGTTTTCATTAATATAAACTTTGAGCAAATAAAACTTTCTTCTGGTGTCTAATCACCCATCCTTTTACTGTAAAACTACGATCTAATAGGCTAGAGCTAATTCTAGCTTACATTTGTCAATGTTTTGTCATTAAGGTTTTTTCTCCAAAATTTGTGACTCAGATTCTGTTCATCTTTGCATACATGATGGCAATATATCAATCAGGTAATTATGAGGATAATCGGGTGCTAATTTAAAATTTAATTTCCCCTTTGGAAAAAAGTGACTATCCTCTGAATAACAAATGTGGGGATAGGAAATATAATCAGAAAGCAAATACATGTAAAACAGACTATCTTCTCATTAAATCGGGTTTTTTTTTTTTTTTTTTTGAGACAGGGTCTTACTTTGCAGTTCAGACAGGCCTAGAACTCATTATGGAGTCCAGATTGGGATCGAACTCATGACAATTCTCCTGCCTCAGCAACCCAAGAACTTGGACTACAGGTATGTGCTGCTGGGCCCAGTTCAACATTTCTTTTAAAAGTAATTTCACGTCATGTTTTAGGATACCTACTGTTGAAACTCATTAAACCTCTATAAAAACCTATTAAAACTCTATTTAAACCGTGGAATAGCCCATGAAAGAAGTTGCTAGTGTTATACATTTAGGATTTACGCATTTACCTGTCTGTCTATAGGGAAGTCTTCCTAAATGAGGTTTTAAGATACATTTTCCCTATTTTAGACTCTCTGCTCTTACTAAGGGTTACTAAGTAACCCTTCTTGTTAGAAAACAGTAAAAGTTCTGAGAAGAAACGGAAGCAGTACATTTTGGTGGAAGGGTGTAAGAATGTTTAATTTCTCAGCAATTAATAAAGCTGTGAGGGTATCAGGAATCTGCAAATTAAGAGAATTATGAAAAATAAAAGTTTCCATCAGTGCTGAGGAGTGTGCCTACCTACCGACAGCAAGTGCTCCCGAGTGATTTCTAGTCGCTCGCAGCCGCCCTGCCCCTAGCAGCACGCTGAAGAGCTGTGTAGTGTAGTGAACAAACGCTCCCGAATCTCTCCCCGGAGATGATTCCTGAACACCTCTTCATGGCACTTCAGACCTAAGGCTGCCACAAACTGTTCGGGGGCCATATCCTATGTTGTCCCTTCACCCCAATGTCTCATCTGCCCTTTGCTAACAGATGAGATTTAAAGAGCATCACCTGGCCTGGCATCCTAGCACCTGGGAGGCTGAGGCAGGAGGATCACCACAAGTTCAAGGCCAGCCTGGCTACATAGTGAGCTCAAGACAGGCCTGCAGTGCAAAGTGAGACTCTGTTTCAAAACAAATAAATATAAAGAACATCATCCAAGCTGGCTATGGTGGCACATGCTTGTTATCCCAGCACTCTGGGAGGCAGAGGCAGGAGGATGGCAACTTGGACCCCAGTTTGAGAAACCTAGCAACTTACACTACCAAAAAAAAAAGCCTGCCATGTAGCTCAAGGTGAAGGCGCTGGGTTCCATCCCCAGCACTGCAACAAAAGTAAAGAAAAGGAAATATTCTCCCAGTTCCCTGGCCAGAAAACTTGCATCCCGACAGTTAACAATATGAGAGGGACAGGAACACGTGCCGCTGGGGACCCGGGTTTCCGCCCTGCTTACTGACAGGTTCACAGTGAATACAGCTTTGAATGGGTTTATTGTTTGGTGACACTGTCCCCCGGCCCCATGCAGCCACGGTCTCATTCTGTTTCTCTGACCACCCTACAGGCTGGATGCTTTCTCCTTCCCTATAAGGACAAGAAGCAATGCTAATGCCAATTCATGTGCTCTGGCCTTCACCAGGCGCGACATATCACTGTGGGTGGAGGCTGCTTTACGACAAGGGAGGTGTCCTAGGGATCCACACGGTGGCCCTTCATCAAGGTCGCTGGGGCACTCATGGAGCCGAAATGCCGCTGCCCATCTAAATACAACATGGACTCTGAAACACAAGAAAGACAACCCGGGAGAAACTTGCAGCACTTTGGAACATCACATAAAGTTGACCACCTGGGAACATGGGGATAGTAATGAGCACACAAAAGCAGCAGCAGGGTCTGATCCCCAAACTGTACTTCCCCCAAGCAAAGAAGCAAAAACTTTCTTTAGAACTCCGTCCATTTATCAGGGAGACCCCATCATGGCCGCTTACCTCCATAGGTTTTGGGGAAAACCAAGGGCACGTCTTTTTCGGACATGAATGTAAAATGAAAGACGTTGGTGGTCATGTGCTCTTTGCTTTGGAGAGAGGCCACTTCGCTATGTACTCTGACCTGGATGTAACCGCCCTGAGTAAAGCACACCTGCGGGTACAGACACCAGTTAGCCAAGTGCACCGGGGAGGGGACGCGGTCACGAGCGTCAGCAGCTTCGGAATGAAGCCTCTTCTAGGTGTGAATGGCGAAACGCAACAGTGTTCATCCCTCATCACACACCTACCTGTGAGGACAGAAAGAGCAATGAGCCAACATCGACCGGTTTCTGAAACATGATATCATCCACTGCTACCACAAATGGTCGGGAACCACTACGGAAGAAAGGCAGAATTTGGAGTGAAGATCAAAATTCAGATGATCTCGAATTTCCCCCTCATACTCAACTAAATCAACATAGAAACAAACACAGAATAAACCTAGAGAAGGCAGGAATGATCAGACCTATGATGAATGGGGAAAGATGCTGCATGTGACCACGTAGGGCCGAAATCACTCTCTCTTTTCCCTTTCACACATTCTCTTCCTATTGTCCCACTGGAGTTCTCTCCTAAACTGACCCAGCTGGTATCAGGGTGGTTTTCACTTGAAAATACAGCCCATTTCGTGGCTGGGACGGAGCTCAATGGGCACAGTACTTGCCTCGGATGCACAAGCCCTCTAGCACTGCCAAAACAATAACAAACAGCATATAATATTCCCAAACACAGCCAGACAGGTCTAAGATGTTTCCTTTCAGTGACACGGTGCAAACTGCTTCTCAGAGGTTAAAACTGCCGTTAGCCTAACTCACCCAAAGCTACAAGCAGTAGCCCATCCCAGTTCATACGCTTTCCTCATAAGGAAGCCACCAAAGATCCGATTGAAAATGTTCCGCTCCTAGATGAAATAAGCAAGAATTAATAAATACAAGCTAACGGCCACACTCATACAGAACAAAGGAATAAACAGTACAGCAGAAGAGAGATCAGTTAAAAGGCGTGTCAATCTTGGACAAATATAGCCAAGACCCTACTGAGATGAGTTCTCACTCGGTGCCACTACCTGGGGGTGGCAGATTTCCAAACTCTTTAGCTTCGTCGTCTCCATCCATACTGCACCAGGAGGCAAAACTCGACTCTGAAAACTTATAGTCCTGTACAAAGGGAGATTAGTCGGACTCAGTTCATGACAGGTTTTCAGCAATCAGAGACAAATTTGCAAACAACTGACAGTGTATTCAGGCAAGTGCGGCTCCGGAGAAGGCCAAGGCCTAAACACCTTCCTAAGCTCTCGGCACCCTAACTTACTTTGGGTCCAGTGTGCTGAGAAACATCTCGTGTATGGTGGTCCTCTCCTGAGCACTGGGAGCCACTTTGAGTAACGAGGTGGAGCTGAAGGCAATCCTCCTCCCCTTGTTCACTGGAACATGGGAGAAAAAGGAGCCATGAGCAGGAGATCACACTAAGCACGGGGGGCAGGAGCTCTGGGGGGCCTAAGCTTATAAAATCCCATGAGAAATGATATATATCCAAGAGAAGGCTGCAGGGGCCACAGAAAATTTCCAGTGAGGGGCTCGGCATATAGTTCAGTGGTAAGTCCTTGCCCAGGATACGCAAGGCTCTGGGTTCTATCTCAGCACCATCCCCCAAATTTCCCATGAGTCTTTGCTGTGGGCTGGAAATGCTGTTGGCTCAGTATGAGACCACTTGGAATTATCCTCATCTAGAGCCCTGACCAATAGTTATCCCAGAGATTTCCCATTTCAGTAAGAATGAGAAAACAATTAACTTAATGAATATTGATTAATGAGACTGCTCAAATTATGGACTCCAAAGAGCAAAAAATAAGGTATTTTTACTTTTAATAAATTCTTGCCATGAGTAAGACATCTGACTGGCATGAAGAGTCCATATATAATCTTAAATGATCTCTTCTAAAGTATAATTAATGTACTTTTAGATTTTCTTTTATTATAAACAAATTAATGTACATTCCCCTTGTCTGAAAAGCTGTTCCTCCTCTGGACTTTCAGGGATGAGTGGATTTACAAATGCTGGCCTAAAAAAAAAAAAAGACAAGAGTTCAAGTTTAAGATAATGACATTTTCTAATAAAAACTGATCAACAATTATTAGTTTTAAGGTACTCTGTCATTTAATGGAGGTAATTCTTACTGGCTACATATAAACACTGGAACAACTAAGGGAGCCTTCTGGCTATAAACTTATCTGTACACTAGAAAGTTCATGTTATAAAAATGATACTGGTGCTTTACCAGAAAGCCTAATCTGATTCTAATCACAAGGAAACAAATACTGTACAGATTACAAAGCATTCTATAAAACAACTGGCTAAGACTTCAGCAATGTCAATGCCAGAGCCAGGCTGGTGGCACATGCCTATAACCCCAGCATTTGGGAGCCCGAAGCAGGACTACCTCAAGTTCAAGGCCAGCCTGCGCTACACAGTGAGTTCAAGGCCAGCCTGAAGAACGTAATGAGACCTTTCCTGAAAAAAAAAAAAAGCCTTAGAAGAGAAAGTGCAGAGGGGATTCTTCGAAAGGAATATAAGCAAATGCAAAACAAGATCCTTGATGGGATCCCCCATCAGGGAAAACACTGTAAAAAATAGTCTAGGAATGACTGGTGAAATCTGAATATGGATCACATATAGAGCGGACCCTTGACTTACGAGCTCAATTCGCTTGTGAAGGCTGGTTATAACTCAGGTTGGTCAACTGAAGGCTCAGGCTCCTCTCCACAGCCTTCAAAGTCTCGCTCCTTTATAATTTTAGGCTACACTTTCTTCCAGGAAGATCTTAGCCTGGGATTTCTCAGTTAACCCCACTCAGGAAAGGATGTTGTAATGTTCCGTCCGGAATGCTTTAGGGTTAAATCTGTATCTGAGACCACCTGGAGGCACAAGCCAGTTGTAATGCAAGACTTCGGTCATAAATGAAAACTAAAATTTCAGTCATAACCCAAGTTATTCTTATGTTAGGCTGGTTATAACTCAAGGGTCCATTATATTGGGCAATGTAACTGATAATACTATTGTCAAATTTCTTAGATTTAATAAAGGCATTTAGGTTATATAAAATTACTTGTTCTTAAGAGATACACACTGAATTACTAATGGGTGAAGCAGTCTCAAACTTACTTGCAAATGATTTTTAAAAACTATGTACATGTGTGTGTTAATAAAGGGCAACAGAGTCAGGCAAATGTGACACAAAGGGAGTGTGTGAATTCAGGTGAAGAAACCTGAGCCTGTCACTGCACTGTTTGGTACTTCATTGTGACAGAATCCAAAGGTGTGGCTACGCGTGTGTGGTGGCGCATGCCTATAATCATGGCACTCTGGAGGCTGAGGCAGGAAGACTGTCCCAATTCAACACTAGCCTGGGCTACACAGTGAGTTCAAGGCCAGCCTGAACTATACAGTGAGACTGTGTCTCATAAAACCCAAAAATAATAAATTAATAAATAAAACATCTTTTTAAAAAGAATCTAAAGGTTTGAGTGGAAAGAAAAGAACCGAGTTGGGGCTCAGAAAGCTGAAAGGCATCGCATGGCAGAGAGACCTGAGGCGGTGGCTCAGAGGCTAAAAGGACCCGCAGGCAGCTGGTGAGCAGGGCCTGGAAGGAGGACGAAAGATTCCCCACTTGGATCAGACTCAACAAGATATTTTCAGTCTTAACTTGGTTTTCCAAGCAAGCTTTGCATGTCACAGAAATGAAATCTCACTGCTGACTCCTAAATCGAGGTTCTGATACAGATGAGATTTCCCATAGGCCTCTAGACCCTGTCCTGTACGAAGAGCAATCGGTAACGCTCCCTCCAGCCCACCAACTCCAGGTAGTGGTGCCCACTTTGGATGCCTTGGGCAGAACTCTCACTGGGAACCAAGAATTTAGTTTCAGAGAAAAAAAGATAAAAGAGGAAGTCAAATAAGGCAAAGTCTATTTCATTATATTTGACTTGGAAATAACCATATAAAGTCAAGAGGTGTTTGTTTCATGTGCATTCTAGCCCTATACACTGAGAAGGCCTAGAAAGAAAAGGACCCAGGGTAGTAACACAGTGCCGGTGCCCAGGATCTAAGCTCTACATACCAGTTCTCATTAGGAGGAAGCCCAGGGCTCCTCAGAGAAGAAGCTCGTTCTCAGTTTAGGCCGGAAGTGTAAGCCAAGCCAAGGCATCTTGTCATATTGGAGAGCAGATCGTGTCCAAGATGAGTGGGGACAGGCTCAAGGGACAGGGGAACCCTCACAGACTGAAGATGGCACACTCTGAGCATCATGGACCATAACTATAATTTACTGAAATAAACCATAGATTCACAGACAGCTTTCTTAAAAAGGGAAGGAAAGGTGAGAAAACCATGTCACTAACTGGTGAACCAACTCCCTATTCTAAAAACGAAATAAAGAAAAGGCAGTGATGAAACACTGATCCCGACTTTCCTTTATACACCAAATGGCCCTCACTGAAGTAGGAAGGCTCACCTTTGCTGAAAGTCAGCTAACAAGTATAAAAGAAATGACACAGTAGGAGAGTCACTTTATACACCTCAAGGAAAACAGTTACAGCAGTGGTCACCTATGGACGTTAACAACACTGGAACGAGACAGATGGGGAACTGGCTGGTCACAGGCGAACAAAGTACATCCCATAACTGCTACGGGTCACAAAAGGAAAAACTGAATTTCACAATGGAAAGATCAAACTGCCGCTACCTCTTGTTCATTTGGTTTTTAGTTTTTTGAGACAGGGTCTCACTATGTAATTCAGGCTGTCTTTGAACAATGTAGCCAAGGCTGCCTCGAACTCTCAGTGATCCTCCTGCCTCAGCCTCTCGAGTGCTAGGATGACAGGAGCGCACCACCATGCTTACGGGACACACACATCCATCTTAGTGAGCATCACTGCGAGTGGAACAACCTGTCCATCTGAAGTGATGCTGAATGGGACTCTAACACAAGGCTTTGCATCTGACTTTAGTTTACATCAAACTCCAGGAAAACAGAACCAAGTTTAAAAAGTAAAGAAAAAATTCCACGAAGAAGCAGTAGACAAATCCAGAAAGTACGGTATTATATGGAACAACTGACTCGCACTTTTTTTTTTTTTTTTTTTGGAGACAGGGTCTCGCTTTGTAGTTCAGGCTGGCCCCGAGCTCACCAAGTAACCCAGGCAAGCCTCGAACTCAAAGCAATTCTCCTGCTCTGCCTCTGAGTCACCACGCCTAGCATTGTTGTATGTAGTTACCAGGGATCAAACTAGGGACCTTGTACTTGCAAGGCAGGTGTCCAAACCACTGAACTAAATCCCTTGCCCTGACTTAGCTTTTTAACAAGTTAATGATGTGAAACAATAAGAAGGCAATAAGGACACACAAGCATTCTAGATTAAAACAAATTAAAACTGCACAATCCTGTCAGTATACCAAAAGTCATTAAACTGCACACTTTCCTTATGTGAATCATGTGTTATATAAATTATATCTTACAAAAGCAAGCTGGATGTGGTGATGTACACCTATGATGCCAGCACATGGGAGGCTGAGGCAGGAGGACTGCTTGGAGTTCGAGGGCAACCTGGGCTACATACTGAGTTCAGGGCCAGCATGAGCTACATAGCATCAAAATATACAAATCAAACTGCCACCAGGCCCAAGGCCTGGGAGGGCAGTGCATGCCTCCAATGTGAGATATTTAGGAAGCCAGGCAAAGGATCACAGCCTGGGCAATTTAGCAGGATCTATCTCAAACAATAAAATTAAAAAAGCTTATGAAAGTGGATCAGTGCAGTGCAATTGCGTAGCATGTCTGAGGCCCTGGGTTCCATCCCCACTACAAAAAAAAAAAAAAGGCTGCCAAGGACATAGAGATAAAGGAGCACTTCTACACTATTGTTGGGAGTGGAAATTCAGACATTATAGAGAATATATTTAAAGAAACAGATCTACCATGGAACCCATACAGCCCCCTTCCAGATATACACCCCAAGGGAACCTAGCCAGCGTACCTGCATGCCCGCATTTACTGTGGCACTAGACATGCCATCGCACTAGGTGCCCATCAGCAGCAGATGAATGCATAATGAAAATAGCTATATACACAAAGGAGGGTGATTCAGCCATAAAGGAGAATAAAATCCTGTCATTTGCAAAAACAGATGAAAGCAGAGGTCATTATGTTAAGATAAATAAGAAAGACATAGGTAAGAAGCTAAAAGAGGTCGACCTGAATGTGAAACACTGGTCATCAGAAACTGGAAAGGTTGGGTGGGAAAAGAGTGGGTGGATTATGTATGTACAAAAATACCACAGTGAAGCCCATTAATGTGTATAATTAATTGGTGTTAGTATATATATGTAAATACTTTCATTTGAAAAAGATATCTACACTGAAGTATTCAGAAGTGAAATGGCATTATATCTGAGATCTGCTTTAAAATACTATTTATAAAAATATTTTTAATTTTTAATTTATTTATTTTTTTAGACAGGGTCTCACTTTATAGTTCAGGCTGGTCCTAAACTCACTATGTAGCCTAGGCTATCCTTGAACTCACAGCAATCCTCCTGCCTCTGCCTCCTGAGTGCTGGGATTATAGGCATGAGTCACCACACCCAGCACTGTCTATGTGATACTGACTGCTGGTGAGCATAAGTCACCACGCCCAGCATTGTGGTATGTGGTTACCAGGGGATCGAACTCAGGACCTTGCAGTTGCAAGGTAGACGCTGGAACCACTGAACTAAATCCCTGGCCCCTAAAATTCTTCGAAATAAAGAATTATGAAAAAATAGCAATTACCCTTTATTGTCAGAATCACGAGCCACCATTACAAATGTTGCATCCAAAACAGGACAAAATTCATGACCCTGCAACTGAAGAACAAAGGAAAGACAATGCTGTAACAGGAAATGGCCACCCGAGGAGGGCACAGCCCACGTCATGCAGCAAAGTGTCCTGAGGACAGCAGAAGGGCCAAGGTAGGAAAAGGACAATTCAAAACCCAGTCCAAAAGGTCACACAGGGACCTTCGTGTCACAGCCCCGAACCCGTCCACATCACACGGAGCCTGGGCTTCCTTCGGGGGCCAGCCTTCCTCCTGGTGGCAAAAGACACAGGTGACCCCCACCAACTGGGACACAGGCTCTTCAGGGAACTACGGAGTGAGTACCAGCCACCAGCATGTGCTTACATACCCTGAGCCTGGCCCAAGGGAGTTCCCTAGAATGGCAAGATCAGGATGGTCCTGGGGATTAATTAAACCTTTCTGATGTGCAGGCCTTTGAGGTTGTAAGGTGTTTCTTTTCTTTTTTCTTTTTTTCTTTTTTTTAGGTTTTTTTTGAGACAGGGTCTCGCTTTGTGGTTCAGGCTGGCCCCGAGCTCAGCCTCCAACTCACATCACAGCAATCCTCCTGCCTCTGCCTCCCGAGTGCTGGGATGACAGGCGTGAGCCACCATGCCCGGCACTGTGGTATGTGGTACTGGTTGCTGCTGGGCCTGAGTCTCCACACCCAGTATGCTATGTGGTTACCAGGGATCAAACCCGGGTCCTTGCACTTGCAAGACAGGGCCGGAACCACTGAGCTAACTCCCCAGCCCTGTAAGGTTTTCTTTATTCCGCCCAAGCCTCCACTTGCTCCTGGAAGGAAGTGTGACACACACCTGGAATCCCAGCACTCAGAGGCTAACGAGGCAGGAGGGCTGCTGTGGACACAGGTGACCTGGTCACCACTACCTGCAAAGGCCTCTACTGCCCATGCCCTCGCGGTGGGAAGCATCTCATCAACCTCACAACCCTTCTGAACTTTTTCTTTCTTTGTGACTACAGGCAGGCCCTGGGCTAATCGCACTAAGAGGCCACACGAAGCACCCGGATTCCTCTTCAGCGCGCACCACTGCTGTCCTGGTACCGGCACCTCTTTCCACACCACAGCAACAACTGAGCGCCTGCTGGGATGCAGCAGGCCCCCTCTCCCAGGCCACACCCTGGCCAACGCCTTCCTCACAGGCTGCTGTGAGCTCCGAGACATCCCACTCCTGCCCTGTCCTTGCCCCCAGGCCAAGTTCATCAGAGTGCAGAAAGTCCACCCTTCCTGCACGTCCTGATTTGGGGCTGGTTTGTGGAGACCCCACCCTTAGGGGAGGCATTTGGAAATGTGTAGAGGTGTTCTGAGGGGAGCTTCAGTGGGGGTGTCATCAGGGAGCTAAGCACCTCACAGTGCAAGGGACAGGTCTGCAGAACAAACCATTTTCCTGTATGGGGCTGGGGACAGAGCTCAGGGGCAGCACACTCATCTAACATGCGTGAGGCCTGTCAGGTTTCTGAGGTTCACTCCTCAGAAACCGAAAAAAGGGAGAATTTCTCCGAGCCAGGAGCCATGCATGCACAGCACACACCTGTGATCAGCACTTTGGGAGGCTGAGGCAGGAAGATGAGAAATTTAAGCCCACTCTGAGCAACTTACATCTTGTCTGAAAATAAAAGATTAAAAAGGCCCGAGGATGTGGCTCAGTACGAAGACCCTGGCTTCAATCCTCACTACTGCAAAAAAAAAAAAAAAAAAAAAAAAAAAAAAAAAAAAAAAAAAACTGGCAGATATCGGCTAACCCGTGTTCAAGGCAGCTCACCACGGAGCACTAGGAGAGCACAAATGCAGAAAGGAACTGGGTTTGCCCAAAGCCGGCTGCTAAGCACGGCCAAGGACAAGGCGCACAACAAGTACTGCTGAGTGAATGCCACATGAAGGGGCAGGAAGCAGGCTGGATGACTCACACCGGTCACACTGGTAAGTGTCTGCAAACTGCAGCGCAGAGGAGTAGGTGCCAGCAGAGATCAGACAGCAGGTCCCGAGGCAGCAGCCCCGGGAAGGAACAGGTGCTACGGGCTGGGAGGGCACAAAGTGACCCAGAAGCACAGGGGGACCATGGCCATGCAGAGCCAGGACACAGGGAATTTCAGGCAGAGGAAAATGAATGAGCAGCGAGACTCACTCACTCCCGATTTCAATTCTGCTTTATCCAGTGAGCACTCACTAGCGCCGAGGCTGGGAGTGCAAAGATGCTAACTCCCCGCAATCAAGCTGATCAAGCTTTTCGGTGTGCGGTGTGCGTGTGTGGTGTGAGCTCGGGTTGGCAGGGGGGCACTGCAGAGTAGGCTGGAGCTGGTTTGGGAGCACCTCGGACCTAGCCCTGTCAGAGAGGTTTAGATTTTAATTCACAGATAATGGTCACTGAAGTTTTTCAATTTTTTCCTCTTTGTGGTACTGGGGCTTGAACCCAGGGAGTGCTGAGTTACATCCCCAGCTCTTCTAAAATTTGTTTTTAGTTTTGAAACAGAGCCTCTCGAGTAGCTGGCGTTAGAGGCTTTTGTCCCTGTGCCTAGCTAAGGTTTTTGAGAAGAGGAGCGATAGGATTGACTCAAGATCAGCTTTGGCATTTATCTGGTAAAAATGGATAAAATCTACAAAGAATAGAGGGAGCCAGATGAATGAACAGACACCGAGACACTCATACAAGAGGCCATAAGGACTTCAATAAAACACAGGAACCAAAGAGACACAGAAGAAAGGACTGCGGTGGGTGGCTGTGGGGGACAAACTGGGAGGACTTGGCAGAGGGCTGCATGGGAAAGGAAATAATCAAAGCCATCACAAAGGACTGGAGCTGGGGAAATCAGGAAGCCGGCCAAGGGGGATCTGGGGGCGGACCCAGGCCTGATGCTTTCAGTCTGAAAGGCGCTCAACTCGAGGCTGCGACAGCACATCAACACCAGGAAGTGAACAGCCGCAAGACTCGTGTGGAGGGCAAGCGCAGAAGGACGGTTTGAGACCACCTCAAAGGTGCTGCCAATAAATCAACACCACCAAGAGCGCTTCACATGTGACAGGCACCGTAGCAAGTACTTCCCATGAACGAGTTTGTCTTCATTTCTCCCTCCCCCATTTTCAACTTGCACTTAGGGAAACAGCCTCAGCAAAGGTAAGTAGCTAACCCATATCTACTTGTGAGAGCTGGGAGGAGAAGCCATGTCTACCCAAACTGGAGGTAGAGGGTGGCTTTTCCTGCCTGATCTATGGAATAGACAGGATCACTCGAGCTATGAGTTATGGGGCAGAGACTTAGCTCAGTAGTTCTGGTGCCTGCCTAGCAAGTACAAGGTCTGGAGTTTGATCCCCAGTACCACAAGAAAACAAAAACAAAAACAGAGTCCACACATGAGTTATTAATCAACTGGCCAATAAGAAGCAGATTTTTAAAACATCTTCACTTGTCTGATACTGATTTTCATTGGCTCTATCTCAGTAGTTTCTGTATCTTTTTTTTCAAACTATGTTCCCAAGATTTAAATTGTCAAAATACCCTAGAAAACAGGTCCCAGCTGGGCATGGTGGCACATGCTTACAATCCCAGCACTTAAGAGTCTGAGGCAGAAGAGTTGCTGTGATTTCAAAACTAGCCTGGACTACATAGTAAGATCTTATCTCAAAAAACCAAAAAAACAGCCAGGGATTTAGCCCAAGTGGTACTATGCCTACCTTGCAAGCACAAGGGCCTGAGCTCAATCCCTGGTACTGCAAATAATAATAATAATAGTAATAGTAATAGTAATAATAATAATAAAGTGAATAAATAAATAAATAAATAGCACCTGAGCCAGGAATGTACTCTGTTATAACAGCCAGCAGGCTCAGCATTAACTAATACTTTTCTTTGTTTTTCGAGACAGGATTTCGTTTTGTAGATCAGGCTGGCCCTAAGCTTACTACATAGCCCAGGAAAGCCTGGAACTCACAGTAATCCCCCTGCCTCTGCCTCCTGAGTGCTGGGATTACAGGCTGGGCCACCACACCCAGCACTGTGGTGTGTGGTACTGACTGCTGGTGGGCCTCAGTCACCAGGGATTGAACTCAGCCACTGCACTTGCAAGGCAAGTGCCAGAACCACTGAGCTAAATCCCCAGCACCTTAAGAATACTTTTAAAAAAGAACATTAACAGGGCTAGAGATTTAGCTCAGGGGTACCACTGCCTGCCTTCGATCCCTAGTAACACACAGACACACACAAAAGAAAGGGAACACTGACAAATCCAAGTCATAGTAATGACCCCAGCAATGTCATTATGTTTTATTTTTAAAATAATATTGCTAAAAAATTAAACAACATCGCTATCAACCAAGTTGATAACCAAGTTAAACCAACATCGAAGTTGAAGAATCCAACTACTTTGGTATAGCATGGAATAAAAACATGTTGTCAAATAACTTTATGCACAGCAAGTCTCAGGCTTTTTACTATGAAAGCACATTAAAGGCAAAATGCTTCATAACTCCATGGCAGAAAAAAATGCATCTGAATGATGAGACTACTGAACACCTACCATAACTAAGTGGTTCCTAACTGAGTTTTCCATACTGAATCTTGGACATACTTTGAATATTTCATTCCTGTACTTTTATTCTCTTTGGAGTACTTGTCAAATTTCATCATTTGTTTATAAAGCTATTCTCAGTTTTGCTTACTAGAGGGATGTTCCTTACTCCCACCCAAGTGACGGTTATGAGTTGAATTGTGTCCCCGGAAGGTTTGCGAAAGTCCCAACCCTCACTCAGACTTACGAATGTGACTGTATTTAGAAAGGGGATCGTTCCAGTGAAGAGAAGGTCAGACTGAAGTAGGCTGAGTCCTTAGTGCAGTACAGATTAGTACCCTAACAGGAGACAAGAGACACCGACACACAAGAGGAAAAGGCCAAGTGACAATGGGGACAGACTGAGCCAGGGCTGCAGCCGCCAGCGAGCTGCAAGGAGCAGTGAGGCAAGGCTTCTTCCCACAGGCTTCAGAGGGAGCAGGGCCCTGTGGGCACCCTGACTTTACAATTAGAGCCACCAAGCTAAGACAAAAATTTTCTGTTGTTTTTATGCCACCAGGTGGAAGTACCTTTGTAGCTGGCAGGATAGTGACCCTAAGAAATTAACACAGTGACCAATCCTACACGTGTGGCTATGGTCCAAAGATGGCAGTGCTAAAAAAAAGATGTGAAGAGGTGGGGCCTGCTTGGGGGTGGGTCATGGGGCATGACCTGGAAGGGTGTACCCCAACACTGGCTCCTCCCTTTCCTCCCTCTCAGCGTTGGGCATCCAGGGCCTCCCTTAGGCCCTTCGACCATGCCGCATCTGCTTGAAGCAGCTGAGCAGGGACCTTAGCTCCTAGCCTAAATCAAATGAGCCCTTCCTACTTTAAGTTGTGAGTGTTGGGTATTGTGTCTCAGGAAACTGAGACTTCTGTGAAATCGCCTGGGGAAAACCAGAAACAAGCACCTTTAACATGGGAGTCATATATGATTACAAAACAGTAAATATTAAAAGATAAACGTCAAACATTGTGCCAGTCTTTGTCCGGGAGGAACACATTAATCTACTGTCTGAGTGACGTGGACTTTCAATGACTTATCTAGCAGTGGGGAGCTGCACACCTATCTCTGAATAGGCATATACAGAAACTTCTCTCCCACTGGACCTGGCTGGTTGTATCTGAGCAGTGGACAGGTGCATACATACCTGGAACATCTGCATCTTCACTTCCATGGATGTCTTCCCGACCCAGCTAACATGGCCACTGAACTTAATGTCCTGTTCTGGGCTCAGGCTCTTCTTACACATATCTGCAAAAGAGAGAACCAATCTGCGTCCAAACCTTACCGAAAACTCTCTATAGTGGACAGTATCAGTCAAAAAGTTGGCAAATTCCATTATATTTCTATCTTGCCTTCAAAGCTAAGATAACTTTTTTGACATAAAAAAGAAATATTCTGTCTTTTCAAAAAATGTAGACTGTGCAAAGAATATAAAAAATAAAACCAGAATCATGTAAAACTTCTACATAATTATAATACCTTGATATTATGCATTCTCGATATTTTCACACACATTTATATACATATACATTACAGTTCCCCATAAAGGAGGCTATTTCAATCTAATCTCAGTATCTTACAATTTACTCAAAATAACAACTATGCATAAAAATTAACATTGCTTACCAATCTTGTCCACCAGGGCTGTAACTATCGATAAAGGGGACATCTCAGTTGCGTGGTTTTTGTTATGCATGTAGCAAATAAGAACTGTAGGAAACCAGGAGAATAGTAAAGAAGAAAAACACACAATCATTTATCAACATTCGCAATTTTCTCCCTGTAATTCATAAAAAACAGCTTGTCCTGAAGACCAGTCCCTGATAAACCACTAGTGATCTTATCTAGAACATAGACTTTTATAAACTGAAGTACTACAATCTGAAGATCCTACCATCTGACTGCTCCCTCAAATTTAGAGTGAGGAACCAAAACCCAAAGCCCAAGCCTGCCACATGGCTTGTCACCACCCCGCAGGGACACCGGGCTCCAACCAGAGCAAGAAGCCAGCTTGAGCCTGATGGCACAAACCTCTACAGAAAGAGGAGCAAATTCCAAGGACTCAGCTACTCGTTTTCCTCCTGACTCTCCTAATCATGAAAGCAGTTCTTTCACTCCATCCCAACACCACCCTCGGCTCCCACTCTGTCCCGTAGTCCTCTGTACCCTTTCCCCATCTTAACAAACATTAGCATATGCCAAGCATGGATCTACACACATCAGCTCATCTAAACTTACCTGACCTTCCCTCTAATTGGTTCAAATATGTACCACCTGCCCTCCCAAGACAGGGTATAAATTCAATAAATATGTGTAGTGACAGCAGATCATTCCAACCATGTCCCTGCTGAAGGATACAGTAGAAGTGAAAGGCAAGGAAGTCCATTTAAAAGCATTTCTGAGCCAAGCACTGGGGCACATCCCTGCAATCCTAGCACTCTTGCGAGTTCAAGCCCAGCCTGAGCAACTGAGCAACTCAGGGAGACCCTGTCTCAAAAGTAAAAGACAAAAAGGCACAGGCATGTTGTTCAGTGTGAAGGCCCTAGGTTAAATCCCCAGTACCAAAAAACATAAAAACAAAAACTAAAGCTTTTCTTATGCCTAGAAATCATGTGAGTCTTAACTTATGGCAATACTAGTGGAAATGAAATTATTCAAGAGCTAAGAAGATAAACTCAACAAGATTTGAGTAAACCCAGGTTTCTCACTTGGGTTCGTGAAAAGCAGAATTCAGAAAGAAAATAGGCTATTCCCAATGCATTGAATATGGCAGGCGATGCTGGAAATCAAAGTCAGGGCCTGTTGAATACTAGGCCAACACTACCCCTGAGGTACACCCCCAGCCTCACATGCTGAATTGGAAAAAGGCAGAGGTATATCCAAGTGAAGATATCCAACAGGCAAGCATTCAGGCCGGGCGTGGCAGTATACACGTGGAATCCCAGCACTCAGGACGCTGAGCCAGAAGAATTGCTATGGCTACTAGAGTTCAAAGCTAGCCTGAAATAAATACTACACAAGTGAGACCTGATCTCAAAAAGAAAAGAAAAGCAACAGGTAGATCAAACTGACTGGAACTCAGAAAAGCAAGCCAGTAAATACAGCTTGACAAGTAAAAAGGGGGCTAAGGATTTAGCTCAGTGGCTAATGCATTTACCTTGCAAGCGCATGGGCCTGGGTTCGATCCCCAGGAACCACATACAACAATGCCAGGCATGGTGAACCATGTCCACCAGCAATCAGTACCACATGCCACAGTGTCAGGCGTGGTGGTTCACACTGTAATCCCAGCACTCAGGAGGCAGAGGCAGGAGGATTACCATGAGTTCCAGGCTGGCCTGGGCTATATAGTAAGTTTGGGGCCAGCCTGAAGTACAAAGCAAGACCGTGTCTCAAACAACTGAAAAAAAAAAAAGTAAAAAGGAACACTCTGTACAGGTTTACAGGATGGAGACAGATGACAAAACTGATTCTTTATGCTTCTGGCAAAAAAAGTGTCCAGCATACTGATAGCAACTGAAGTTGTTGATATTACAAATATCTTAAAGAGCTGGAACAGAGTCAAGCGAACAGATAAAAGGGACTGGCCACC
This sequence comes from Petromus typicus, assembly GCA_004026965.1. Classification (NCBI taxonomy): domain Eukaryota; kingdom Metazoa; phylum Chordata; class Mammalia; order Rodentia; family Petromuridae; genus Petromus; species Petromus typicus. Next base: position 30,786 of record PVIR01008756.1, read on the forward strand.
CACAGGAGGCAGTGAGGAAGGAGGGTCACGACAGAAGAACTCATGCATACAGGGAAACCGAGGTAAACCACAGTCACATAGACAAACATAAATGTGTGCATGTGGAACCTGTTAAAGCTACTGATTTCTAACTAGCTTTATTCAGTCTGGAGACAAAGGGAGCTGGCATCAGCTTGGTCACAGGCAGGGCCTGTCTTCAAACCCTTGCCCAGGGGGCCAGTCCAAAAGCATGAGGTAGGAGTAGGCAAAGCCGTCTGGAGGGGGGGGGGTACCAGAGCAGTGCGGCAACAAGAACAACAGCCCAGGGCCAGGGATATAGCTCAGTGGTTCCGGCGCCTGTCTTACAAGCACAAGGGTCCTGGTTCCATTCCCCGGTAACCACATAACAATACTGGGCGTGGAGACTCAACCCAGCAGCAACCAGTACCACATTCCACAGTGCCGGGCGTGGTGGCTCACGCCTGTCATCCCAGCACTCGGGAGGCAGAGGCAGGAGGATTGCTGGGATGTGAGTTTGAGGCTGAGCTCAGGGCCAGCCTGAACCACAAAGCGAAACCCTGTCTCAAAAACCTTAAAAAAATAAAAATTTTAAAAAAACAAGAACAACAGCCCAGCACACTGAAGCCTGAGCACGGCAAAGTGGGGGACCCCACACAGAGCCCCAGAGAGGCGTAGGGAACAAATACGAGGGGCGAGGGCTGAGAGCACTGAGAAACTCTCAAGGCAATATATGAAGCATCATGAAGCCGCTGGAGAGAGGAACTGCAAATATCCGGTGTGAACCCTGTGGTGTGGAGCTGGAACTGGAGCTGCTGTGACAGTAGGAACAGTGCATGAATGAGCCCAGTGGCACCCAGAGGGGTGAGGCGTAAGCAGGGCTCACTGCGATAGCGGGCTCAGAGCGGTTTCCGGCTCCGCATTCTGAGCCTGAGCAGGAGTTGCACTATTCTTTCTATACAGAAGTAGAACAAAGGCAGTTACTCAAGCAGTGACAGTTTGTAACTTAGCACATCTGGGTGTCCTTGGCGAAGAGAAACGGGCTCCCACAGAAACAGGATGCAGCAAAACCATTACCTATAGCAACAGAGTTGTCAGGGCAAAGAACAGCGCTCTGGGAGGAAGAGTAAGGGGAAGGTGACGGCATTCGTTATGGCCTTTAGTGCTTTATCTAATACCTCAGATTCAAGTTTGGCTCTTTACATTTTACCATCCTCATCACTCCTAGTACAAACCGAGCTGTAGAGGGAAGAAGTAGACAGATGTAAATGTGCACACCTGCACCTAAATGCCCCAGCTCTTCCATTGAGAATGCAGCAGAAGCAGCCACTCCACAGAGACCTGGCTTTCCCAATATCATTCTCCACTGAAGGAACTGAGGCTCCTTGGACTTCTCTGGCTGGAGCACTGAGCCAGGGAAAGTACGAAAGGAGCCTAGCATAAACCACTGTGCCACAGGTGAAGAAGTGCTCAAAGAATGACAGGGACAGATCGAAAAAACAGAAGCTAGCTTGAGGGCTGAAAAGGTATGAGATAATTTGAGCATCCAAACAAGTGACAACATACGACCTATTCGGTAAAACAGCAAGCAGTAGCTGGGTGTGATAGTGTACATCTCGAATTCCAGCCTGGGCTACCTAGCGAGTTCAAGGCCAGCCTGGACCACTTAGCAACACCCTGACTCAAAACAAAGAAATAAAATACGAATTGCTGAGTCCACAGTGATTTAAAAATAATAACTGACCCAGGCATGGTGGCTCATGCCTGTAATCCCAGGATCCTGGGAGGCTGAGACAGGAAGATCACAAGCCCATCTTGAGCTACTTACTGATTTAATGAGACCCTGTCTCAAAAAAAAAAAAAAAAAATAGAGCACTGGGCTACAGCTCACTGTGAAGCACTGGTTTAATCTCCAGTAATGCCAGAAAAAAAACAAGTTGAGACCTGGGTATGTAGCTCAGAGGGAGCACACCTGACCCGCCTACCACGCACCAGGCTCTAGGTTCAGGCTCCTGCACTGCACACAGTAACAACCACAAAAAGCTGAGAGTCTGATGAGGAAGGGGGCGTTTATAAGGTCTCACAGTACCTCCCAACGATGTATTTATTACAGGAAGGGAGAAAGAACCCAAAAATCTGGCAGACTTCCTCTTCATCAAGTAACCAAAGTTTATATCCTCAGTAACCGGACAAACAGACTCATGCACCACTGGTGGGATGCACAGGTAAAGCACACCTCCTCAGCGACATGCTGCCCAAATGGGGATTTGGAAGCTTACCGGGAGGAAGCAGCAGACGAATCCAAACAGAGGGACAATCCACCAAAGAATTGGCCTGTGGCCTTCCAAAGTGTCAAAAGCATGAAAGTCAAGAAAAGTTTAAGGAACTATTCATGCCGTAACAGTTAACTGCAACATGGGATTCTGAACAGAATTTTCATGCAATAAAGGACCACTGGCAAAAGCTGATTGGGACATAAGGATTCGACAGTACAACACTTCAGTATTGGTCTCCTGACTTTGGTAGCTCTGCTGTGATTCTGTAGGAGAATGTCCTTCTATATAGGAAATACACATTAAAATATTTGGGGTTGATGGGGTATCATTAGTAACTTTACTCCCCCAGGATTCAGGGAAAAACAATTCTTATATTGTATATGCAACTTTTCTGTAAGTTAAAGACTCTTCAAAAATCATCAAGGACTGGCGTGTTAGAGCATGCCTATAATCCCAGCACTCAGAAGGCAGAGGCAAGAGGATTACTGCAAATTCTAGACCAGCCTAGGCTACACAGTATGTTCAGTGCCAGTGTGACCTACAAAATGAGACCCTGTCTCAAAAAACAAAAAAAAAAACTCAGAGAGCTGGGGATGTAGCTTAGGGGTAGAGCACATGCTTAGCATACATAAAGACCTGGCTTCAGTCCTCAGTATCCCAAATAAAATTTTAAAAAACATAAAAATTATAGAAACCTACATCTAGAAAAATTTAAAAAAACATAAAAATTATAGAAACCTACATCTAGAAAAATTTTAAAAAACAAAAATTATAGAAACCTACATCTAGAAAAATTTTAAAAAACATAAAAATTATAGAAACCTACATCTAGAAAAATTTTTAAAAACATAAAAATTATAGAAACTTACATCTAGAAAATCAGGACAATTTAAAGATAGTAGAAGTCAGTTCTTTTTCTGTGCTTTCAGAATATCCTCACTTGTGCAACTTAAAGAGTAAAAAGGCTCTTTCCAGTCATAGGTTTCAACATATAACTAGAAGATGTATTAGGAATACCACTAATAATAATATCAGTACCTCCTAAGCTGTCAAGATCCTCAAGAATCCTGCCAAACCTATGGAATAAAAAAAATGTGAATTAAATGAAAATCATAATGCTCTTTATTTAAAAATAAATGATGCACTTTGTGGTAAAGAAAATGTTCTTAAATTGATTGCGGTGATAGTTGCATAACTGTGCACATACCAAAAGCCACAGAATTGTACACTTTAAATAGGTGACTTATATGGATGACATTTCAAAGTAGTTATGAAAATAATAACAAACAACACAAATAAAAACAGTGCTTCATTACCTTACGGTGTTTTGAACTGTCAAATATTTCTCTCGTAACTCAGGCTCACTGCCCAAAGGCAAGAGAACTTCAATGTAACTGTCCTTCATTTTCCTAGCGGGTAGGGCTTCCTGGGACTTAGCCAAAAAACTGTGAAGTAACTTCCTTTCCTCCATCGCTCTCACATGGTCTCTGAGGAGAAAAAGCAGAACTTCATAAGACAAGAGCAGCGCTATCCCACAATGCTAGTGACACCCAGGCCACGCAGACACCATCGGAGGAGGAAAAGTCTGGATCAGCTTCGTCTTCCGTTGCTTCCCTCCCTGTGCACTCAGCACTTGGTGAAACTGAACATTTCTGGTGACATTACTTAGGCTGGCAGATAAGAAAAGCAGAAATGATATAGATTTTCCTGAACGGACCATATAGTCACCTTGATCAAAGAATAGGATATTTAAATCAGGTTAAGAAATACACAGAAATAGGCACAATTATATATAAAGAATAGCCTCAGGGTAGGGATGCAGCTCAGTGGTAATACTTGCCAAGCATGCACAGGGTCCTCGGTTTAACCCTCAGTGTGGCAAAATAAAAACCAAACAAAACAGCCTGGCTCCTGAACTCTGTATTCCCTTTTCTCACCCTGTCAGTCCTCAGATTCTTTATCCCCAGCTTGCCTATCTCTTTCTTTTGCCTTGTCTTTCCTCTTGCCTCTCATTTCAAGAAAGAGAAGCAGAGAAGGAAAATGGATCACAGCCCAGGAGTACCAGACATGTGCCACCACACCAAGGCAGAACAAAAGGCAAAGAGAGAACAATGAAAAGGAGACAGGGAAAAAAAAGAAGAGAAAAGGAAAGTGGAAGGAAAAAGAAATGAAGAGACAGGGGGCTAAAATGGTGACAATATCATTAACTAAGATGTCTAAGATTAATTTATGAAGTAGTATTTCCATAAATGTTTGGCTTACCAAAAACACAGTAGATAGAACAAGTTAAACGGTACCAGGTAAATCCAGAACGTAAAACACATCAAGACAAATGGTTTGGCCTTTTGAAGGTCAAACTCAAAGGAGAACATGGGAGGAGAGCGTTGCTGATTGCTCCAAATTAGGAAAGATTTCAGTCACAACCACCAGATGCATCATGTAAACCTATACTGGATCCTGTAGTCCTTAAAAAGCTAGAGGAGACCTTTTTTTGGTTTTTTGAGACAGGGTCTCGCTTTGTGGTTCAGGCTGGCCCTGAGCTCAGCCTCCAACTCACATCAGAGCAATCCTCCTGCCTCTGCCTCCCGAGTGCTGGGATGACAGGCGTGAGCCACCACACCCGGCACTGTGGTATGTGGTGCTGATTGCTGCTGGGTGTGAGTCTCCACGCCCAGTACTGTGTGTGGTTACCAGGATCGAACCCGGGTCCTTGCACTTGCAAAACAGGCGCTGGAACCATTGAGCTAAATCCCTGGCCCTAGAGGAGACATTTTAGAAATAGCTGAGGAAATCTGAATATGGATGAGTGATATACTATTTAGGGGATTAGTGCTGGGGATTTAGCTCAAGTAGTACCATGCCTACCTTATAAGCACAAGGGTCTAAATTTGATTCGCAGGACCGCAAAAAACTAAAAAAAAAAAAAAAAAAGGGAGGGAGTACTATTATCAATTTCAATACACAGGAGAAAGCCTTACTTATCAGAGATACATGAATGCTGACTTTGTTTTTTTTGTTTTGGGTTTTTGGGGGGTTTTTTTGGTACCAGGGATCGAACTCAGGACCTAACACTTGCTTAGGCAGGGGTCAGAAACACTGAGCTAAATCTCCAGCCCCTCTAATTTCATTAAAAAGAAAGTATGTCTTTAATGGAGATTCATGCTAAAGTGTCAGGATGTCTATAATTTACTTAGAAATTATTTAGTGAATATATGTATATTGGCAAATCTGGCAAAATGTTAACAAGGACTGAATCCAGATCGTCGGTACATGGGTATTTTTTTCTACTTTTCTATAAAGTTTTTCATATAAAAGATCTCAAAAGCATGTCATTAGATTATCTGCAAACCAACAACAGATTGTTGTCTGTCTAGTGATCACCTGCCCATTCTTTTATCTCATTTTGGCTTCAAAATCCTGTGTGCCAAGGATACGATTTTATTTTATACCAGGGAAATGTTGAGCAGAACAGAAATATGGGAAACCTGAGTAACTGCCAATTACAAGAGATAATAAAGAAGTCAAGTTGCATAAAATAAACATAAACAGGCGACATGGGTTCAAATCCCAAACCCTGATTCTCTGAGTTTCAGTTTCATGTGTAAAAGCAGAAGAGGAATACAGCCCATAAGCACGTCACAGGTTTGTTACAAAAATCGATGATGTAACATACATGAATCACTGCAGAAAAATGCAGAATATGTATAAGTTGTGGTATTTCCTGACAGCAGTGTAAGAACTGATACATGGATTAACACGACGCTCTTTTCCTCTTGGCCCCTCCCCACACACAGCCCCCCACCCCCACGAGCAGCCTATGGACTGCGCCTCACGGCAGCCGATACCCAGCCGGCGAACAGACCCAGGAGTGCGTACCTCCAGTTTGTGGATGCGCCTACAATCTCCCGCAGCTTGTCTCGAACTGCAACAAAAATAAACAGGTCACTCCATGAAACAAAGACAGGAGCACTGGAACACTGTGGCAAGCGCAGGCCAAGAAGAGCCCCATGCCCAGCAGATGTCAGGGACCATGCATCCCCACATGTAACAGCTCAGAGAAGCGGTCAGGCTTCTGCTTCCTGAAACAACCCTACAGCCTCCACAGGGCAAATGGAGTATCTCTGAGGCAATCATTGGATCTCTTTTTTCTCTCAGTACTGCAGATTAAACTCAGGATTTTGCACTTGCCAGCCAGGTGCAGTGCCACTGAGCTACATCCTCAGCACGCAATCACTGGATTTTTATAAAGAAACAAAAAAGAGTAAGTCCAATTTTCCATTCAGTAGGAGCGTTAGGAATTGAGTCCTTTTTCTCCTTTTTTTGCTTCTGCAGTGCTGGGGATGGAATCCAGGCCCTTGCGCATGCCAGGCACATGATCTACCACCAGCCACAAGTCCTCACGATGAGACAGTATGAACAGGATTCCCACCATCTTTATCCTGTTTTCTAAAGGCCTCGGGATAGAATCCAAGGCTTTCACACTGACCTACATTCCCAGCCCTCTTTTTTTTTTTTATTTTGAAACAGGGTCTCAATAAATTGCTTACGCTGGCCTTAAACTTGCAGTCCTCCTGCCTCAGCCTCCCAAGCCACTGGGATTATAGATGTGCACCACTGCACCCAGCTTTTTTGTTTTTATTCTGAGACAAGGTTTTATTAAGTTGCCTAGGCTGGGCTCCAATTGGCAACCTTCCTGCCCCAGGGACCAGGATGCTGGGATTACAGATGTGTGCCACCACACCCACCTTCTATCCATCTTTCTATAAGCAATATGAAATCAGATTACTTGGTCTGGGGAGTAAGATTAAGATCCAAATCTGAGTCCAATCGTTATTACCTTCTCTCATGTTTATACTATCCTAATTGTTTTTTTTTTTTTTTTTTTTTTTTTTTAGGTTTTTTGAGACAGGGTCTCGCTTTGTGGTTCAGGCTGGCCCTGAGCTCAGCCTCCAACTCACATCACAATCCTCCTGCCTCTGCCTCCCGAGTGCTGGGATTAGAGGCGTGAGCCACCACGCCCGGCACTGTGGTATGTGGTACTGGTTGTTGCTGGGTGTGGGTCTCCACACCCAGTATTGTTATGTGGTTACCGGGGAATCGAACCCGGGCCCTTGCGCTTGCGAGACAGGCGCCGGAATCACTGAGCTAACTCCCCGGCCCATATACTATCCTAATTGTTAAAAGAGCTTAAGCTGGAAAAATAAAGCAAAGACTTAAATAAAGATAAGGCAAAGAATACTATTTTAGTTCATGCCCACTGTGCAAGAGTGAGTTAGCTTCAAACGAAATGTTAGCACTTCACAGAAAAGTTGATACTAATTACCACACACACCATGGTTCACGTGTACAGGTGAACGTGCTACAAGATAAAGGTAAGTCAATCAAATAATCAGCAGTAATAAACCCTCAGTACATTTCAACCCGTGTATTGACTTCACATTTTTTTCTTAGCATTTCCAAATATATATTCCTGTCATGGGAAATTAACTACAACTACCCTTGATTCTACAACTATTAAATAATTAAAACAAAATATAGTTAGATTAACATATACTTTAACTTTAGTGGGAAATGGTGGATGTCCTATTAAACAAATGTGTATACATCATAAATGTGTGCGCACTCTTAATTATACCATAAAGAACTGTGAAAAAAACTATGGGTAAATCATTCTTATTTCTGACTTTTCCTATTTCATTCCTTAAATAAAAGAATGGACACAAAATACCCCAAACTGTAAATAAACTAGTGATGCTCACTAACAAACTGATTACTAGTCCAGCTGGTGTGAGTAAAGAAGCAGATAGTGAGAACCAAGAAAGAAGTAAATTTTTAATTTTATTTACATATACACACACATATTTATTTAGACCCTTAAAAAGCTACAATTTTAATTATAATGAATGCTCCAAAACTGAGAAAGTTGATCCACAGTTTTGTATCATATTAGCAAGTGAAATCACCTCAAATTCTGTATGGAGTAACAAAACTATGGCCCAGGAGATATATAAAGATAGCCTGTACAACCACAGGCCTGCCTCTCCGCATGCCTCTCCCGCGCCTTCCAAAGCTACACACAGGAACTGAACATCTCCTCACTCGAGCTCAGTTCCCAAGGCGCCTGGGACAACAGCTCGGATGCTGACTGCTCCCAAACCATGCAGCTCTCCTAGTCCCTTCAGAAAGGAGCTGCACCGAAACAGGCAGGCCTCGGGAGCCCTCAGGCCTCGCCCTATGTCCCCCAACTGAAAGGAAAACGGTTTGTACCACACGGGTCTGAAAGGGAAAAAAGATCCATGCTTGCCTTCCTGGATGTGGAAGAGTCCCTGCCTCCCAGGGTCCTGGGGTCCTTGCATCAGTCCTCTGCCACGGGGAAGCAGCCCCCTGCTCAGGGCACAAAGCCTACAAAACAAGACAGAACACACTTCAGCAGACTCCCCAGCGATCCCATGCTCCTACAGCTCCTCCCAGTGTATGGCCACACCATGCCCTTAACAGAATGCCAGGGACTGAAGCCAGAGTCTTCATACTGAGTCACACCCCAGCTCTTTGTACTTTTGATACAGGGCCTCGCTAAACTGCCAGGCTGAGCTCAAGCTTGCAACCCTCTTGCCTCGGCCTCCAACAGTGCTGGGATTATAGGCGTGTACCACCACACCCAGCAGTGTACACTGTCTTATAGAAATTTATAGTTGTTTGCCCCAAGTGTATATATTTGCATGTAAGGGTATTCTAAAAATCACCTCTCCTCTAGAGGAAAAAGTCCTTAAAAGCAGAGACCAATTATATAATTATGTACAAAAATAAATAAAAGATATGAACCAGGTTTAATGCATTTTATCTTGAGCCTCCTGTTTTATTGGTTTCAGAAGCCCAGAATTGATAGTAAACAACCTGGCAAATGAATTATGAACATTTAGTTTGTTCTTTATTAATCACACTCCATTTCCTCAATAAGTCAGTGATGCAATATAAATTAACTATATTTGAACAATGAATTAGTCTCTTGTAGATTCGAAGAAAGTACTTATTAGACTTAAGCCAACATTTCCTAGATTCCTAACTGATAAAATAAATGCTATGTGCCCAAATGTGCCTAATCTATCCACTTAAAATAAGTTGTCTATACTGATCTTGGTTCGTTACTGCTTAAGTGTGGGCTCCTAATCACACACTATCGCATCAGGTGTAAGCACATACATTAGGCATGAATGACAGCATCTGTGACAGTGCAGCTAAAGAAGGCGGGGCACTGAGGGGGTCAGGAGTCCAAATACTGTCCACTCATTAGAGTTCAAGTCACTAGCAAATTCTTACTCCTTAGTGGTAATGACTAATCGACGATCAATCCACATAGGGGCGCACACCTGTGATCCCAGCGCTTGGGCAATTGAGGCAGAAAGATCATCGTGAGTTCAAGGCCAGCCTGAACTAAAATTGAGATCTTGTCTCAAAAAAACAACAAAAAAATTAATCAGAATAAGTCAGTAAAAATAGTCTGTAAAGTCTATGGGAGGGTTTGACGCTGCATGCTGAGAAAATAAATCTTTGCCTTGTACTATATCAACTAATCTAGCCGCAAAGAACACATAAATGTGAGCCTCGGCTCAACGGGTAATCGAGCTCTGCAGCCACCCAGTCATCTCATCTGGCTGTGACACAGTCGCTGCTGGTCCCCTAGAAACAAAATTCCTGCTCGAGAGCTTTGTGTTTTGGTTTTAGATTTATTCTTCAATCTCAGGGCTAACAACCCACTATCATACTTTGGTTTTATTTGTTTACACTATTTTTTTCCATTTCTATACTTTTACACAAAGATTAATACTCCAGTCTTATTCTTACCCTTCCAATCTGACTTTCTCAGAATAGGATTTGAATTTTCTTTTTCACAATTTCACTTTCTGTATTTTCTTTCTTTCCTTTCTTATTCATGTTTGCTTTTGTTTTTCCAGATAGAATCTCATTATGTACTGCAGGGTGGCCTTAAACTCACTATGTAGCCTAGGCTGGCTTCGAACTCATGGCAATCCTCCTGTCTCAGCCTCTGAGTGCTGGGATGATAGCCATGACCACCACACCCAGGACTTTCTCTATTTTCTATAGGTTCAAGTCTCTTCCTGAGAAAAGTAAGTTACGTGTTCTACACTCTGCAACTTAACTACGTGGCTTGTTTGTTGTGTTTTGTTTTGGAGCCAGAGTGTTGCTTTGTAATCAAGTTGCCCTTGAGCTCAGAGGGATCTTCTTGCCTCAGCCTCCCAAGTTACAAGTGATTTTAAAAGAAGGCACTACAGGAATTGGGAAAAAGCTACTTCCCTTCCATCTCTACCAAAAAAAACCGCTTTCAATACAGAAAAAAAAATCATGCTTTTAATACACTACTTAGTGAGGGCCAGGGATGTAGCTGAGCAGTATGGTGCCTGCCTGGCAGACCTGAGTTTGAATCCTGGTCCCCCCAATACATTAGTTAATAATTCTAATCAATGCAGTAAATGTATATGCTATAAGGAACAATGAGTTGACAAATATGTTCATTAGCTTGATTTGACTACTGCATCTATCAAAATATTGTGTTAAATGGGGTATATATAATTTTTACATGCCAACTATACTTTAATACAAATAAACTATTTTTTAAAAGAAATGAGATCTGACTCTAAAAACACAGTTCTCAAAATATATTCCCAGCTGGGCTCAGTTCCACAGACCTATAATTCCAGCACTCTAGGAAGCTGAGGCAGTAGGATCTAAGTTCAAGGCCAAGCTGGGCAATTTAGAAACTTGGCAAGACCCTGTCTCAAGACACAAAATGAGAGTCAGAGATTTAGCTCAGTGGTGCTGCCCCCGCCTCACAAGTGCAAGGTCTTGAGTTTAATCTCCAGTACCAATCAATCAATCAAAGAGACTGAAGTACAGCTCACTGCAAAGTCCCTGGGCTTAATACCCAGTATCATTAAAAAAAAAAAAAAAAAAAAAACAAGTGTTAAGCAATGCATGACTGTATAATGCAGGGCTGAGGTGGAGGAGACGGGAGAGTGGTTTGATCAACACCCAACTTCAGTTGGGGGGGGGGAATTTTCAGTGCCATGCCAGGCAATGCCATAGTACGCCCTCTGCCCTGAGGAAATTCTTCAGTTTAGAGACTAAAGAAAGTCAGGAAAGTTTTGGGAGTCTGAGGAGGGAAGAAGTTACGGAGGCTGCACACCAAACAACCTAATCATCTTAGTCTGTATTCACTCACAAACTCACCAGACACTGACAGAGACCCGCGCAAGGACTGGGACAATACGGGGCTCTGTGGGGTCAGCACTCAGGAGGGCTCCCAAACTGGGAGAGGCCTGCAAGACAGGTCGTGCTGGGGAAGACAGCGCACAAGAGCACGCAAAACACGGAGGAAGCCTTTCAACCTATGTCTACCAGGAGCTAACTGAAGCCTGCTGTGGCCCTTCTTATGACTTTAAGCCTGTCTTCAAATAGTGTAACCAGGCCTTTATTTTTTAAAGTACTATGGGGGGCGTCTATCCTTTTCAACTAATAATAGCAAGGTCCCTACGATTGGTGAGAGACCTCCAGGCCACCTAGGGGACAGATGGGGCCAGTGGCTGCCAGGACCACAGTGGGTGGCGGCAGATGGGCAGCTCCAAGAGCAGCCGCATGGCTTCAGAAACAGAGCAGGCGAGTCCCTGGAACCCAGTCAAGTGGCAAAATCTCACAATCTCGGAAGGGTGTGAGGAGGGCCAGGCATGTGCTGCAATCTAAAGCTCTCAGCACCTGGCTGCACCAGCTGGCAGATGCCACACACCCGACGGCATTCTCTTTGCTCAAGTGGCCCAATCAAAGTGCCTCCCTGCGCCTCAAAGGCGAAGCTCCAATCAGCACCGGCACTCCAGTCACAGAGGCAGCGGGTATTCTTTGGCCATGTTCCAATACACTAAGTCACTTTCCAAGTGTGTCAAGCACGCAACCCTAAACGGTTAAGAACAGGCAAAGGGCTGAGAGGAGGGTACCCCCACACACACCAAGTTTCCCACCACACCCAAGGTCAAAGAGAAAGGAATTTCGGGGAACACCCAACTTCTTCCCTTGAAAGCGCTGCTTTGCTTTCACGACCGGACTTAGCGCCGGGTGTCGCTAAAATGGGACGAGGTGTCCTCATCCTACGCCGGCCGCAGAGAAACCCGGTTCCTGGCGCCCTTTCCCGCCTAGCCCAAGGCCCGAGGCATCAGGACCGCCGCCCCGGGCCTCCTCCCCAGCCCCGGGCCTCCTCCCGCCCGGGCAGCCTCCCCAGCCCCGGGCCTCCTCCCCAGCCCCGGGCCTCCTCCCCACCCCGCCCTCTCCAGCTCCACGGTAGGGCGTGGGCGCTGCCTGCCAGGCCCTCCACGCGGCCACCTACCGCAGTCCCGCCCGCCTCATTGCTCTCGGCCACCGGCCCCGCGTGGTCAACCGAAGGAACCGAGGCGACAGAAGGACGCAGACAAGGGCGCAAGAAGAACCACACTCCCCGAGACCACGCCGTGGCAGCTACGCGGCCCGGGACTCCACGCTGAGGGCGGGGCCACGCCGCCAGGGGGCGGGACCACCTCGCTGTGCTCATTCCCACCAATCACCTGCGCGGGGCGTGCCAAACGTCAGCACTTCGGCCTTCGTTAAGTGAACCCTGAGGGCGCTCCAGGGCTTGACATCCGGACGAGGCTTGGCCTGGCGCAGGCTGTCCGCTGTCCTCGTCTTGTGTCCGTGCGTCTCCGCACGCAGTCTGTACTTCTCTGCCTGTGGCTGCATATTGGAATCTCCTGAGTAGATTTCGGAAGTAGTGCGCCAAAAATCCTGTTCCTCTTTGAATCTCCGCCTACCCCCTCGCTTTTGACAGTTGGAGGACATCTTGGCTGGGCCAGTTCCAAGGCTGGAGAGTTTAAGATGATTATCAATAGAAGATAACCTGATTTTCCGCTTCATTCACTCACTTCTTATTGAGCTATTTACATTGTGCTGGGCACTGTGTAAATACTGGGGACACAATAATTAATTAATTAATTTTAAAAAGACAAATACCATTGGCATCAGGGGGCTTGTATTCCAGGGAAAACAAATCAGCAAACCAAACATGGTTAAGCATGTCAAGAGGAAAAAATAAATGTAGAGACTCTTTGCAACTCTCGCTTTTATTTTATTAGTACCTATTTGTGGTGCATAATAAACACATTCATTAAAGATAGTGATTTCTGGAGCAGGGGTCATGTGTTTGCCCCCCATGCTTAGGAAAAATGTGTTGATTTGAATTACACTAGCTGGTTTTAATTACCTCCTATGTTATAAATGGAGTGCAGGATTTGCTTTTCTCTTTCCTCTCCACCTAAGCATCCTTTCTTTCTATTGGTCCCATCTGGAAGGCCCCCTTTTGGTCTGCAGGGTTTCTTCATTTTTGTTCAGTGGTTGTTTTGTTGGTCTTAGTGTCCACTACACACTTTATACTTCTAGCACACACTGCAATAAATACGGTTTTGAATCATACTATTTTTGTCCTCCTTTTTTGCAGTACTGAGGATTGAACTCAGGACCTTGCACTTGCCAGGCACGCGCAGGGCCACTGAGCTAAATCAGCAGTCCATGATTTTTGTTCTTGTCTTTACTTAAACTTTTGGTTCAAAGAATAAGAATAGATTTCTGCGCAGGGAAAAGAAAGTTCAAGATACTTTTTTAGGTTACATATATGGTGTAATAGCTAAAGATGGGTTATGATTTTGGGAACTGGTTAGATTTTTGTTTGCTTGTTTGTTTTTTGTGGCACTGGGCTTGAAGTCAGGACTTTGTGTCTGCCAAGCAGGCACACAGAGCCACTGAGCTACATCCCTGGGTCAAGGTTACAGTTTTTGTGCCATTAAGTCACCTTTGACAGATAACAGGGAAGTAGGGCCTTTGCAAACGGCATAAGGAGCAAGAGCTGGAGGCTGGGGGAGTGAAGGAGGAGCGGAGGACAGAGGAAGAGCGGAGGTGTGTTGTGCACGTAGACTGCCTCCCGTGAGGAATGTAATCGGTATGGACTGCAAATATGCACTAATAAAACGGGAACATTTTCGAATTAAGTTACTTCCCATTAACTTCCAGCCTACAGTCAGCCAGTCTCTGTAGTATGCAAGAGCATCGATTTCAACTGGAACTGCTGGACGCGGGATGCCTTCTGCCCAGCACCTATCTTTGCTTTCCTTTGCAGACTGGCTTCATTTCTTTTTCTCTGTCTAAAATGGCCTCCTAACACAAGAAAAGAGGCTCCTGAACTTACCTCTTACAAGTACAGCCACATGACTAGAGACTGGCTCAAATTTCTGTGTCCCAAGTACAAAAGGGCTAAGGTCCTGAGCCCCAGGGGGATCAAGTCCACACTGAAGGACGGTCGGCCGGAAGCAGGGAAAGCGACGTCCTCCTAGCTCACCCAGCCCAGGGGCCTGGCACCGGGGCATAGTGAACTAACATGGCTGTTCCCTAGGGAACCACACAGACGGGCTATGGAGGATTTTCTTAAGAAAGGAGTTCTGAACAATGAACCCACGAATGTCCACTGTGAATGTCATTTCGAGGGGAACATTCTGTCACCACTTAGCTCACCTTACTTCCAACCTCAAGGAAACCTTACTAAGCCAGCCAGCCCATCACATCCACATGCCTCCACCTCAAAAGGCAGCACGTTGGGCCGGGGATTTAGCTCAGTGGTTCTGGCGCCTGTCTTGCAAGCGCAAAGGCCCAGGTTTGATCCCCCGGTGACCACATACAATACTGGGCGTGGAGACTCACACCCAGCAGCAATCAGTACCACATACCACAGTGCCAAGCGTGGTGGCTCACGCCTGTAATCCCAGCACTTGGGAGGCAGAGGCAGGAGGATTGCTGTGATGTGAGTTGGAGGCTGAGCTCAGGGCCAGCCTGAACCACAAAGTGAGACCCTGTCTCAAAAAACCTAAAAAAAAAAGGCAACACGCATGGAATTCCTAAGATAGCTCAGCAACCCTGATTTCTCACTTTGCTCTTGTCAAGTATATATGCTATAGGGCCAGGAATCTAGCTCAGTGGTGCTGTGCCAGGTGCAAAGTCTGGAGTTCAACCCCTGGTACTCCCTCCCCCCCAAAAAGAAATATATATGCTGTGCCACATTCTGGATAGCATGGACGGAAGGCAGAGTACACACAAAATCTGAGCAGGAAGCGTGGTAACAATTATATAATGATCAGTCCTCACTGTCCTTATGGAACACATCCTCCAACCCACCTTTGTGTTTTCCTGTTTTGTCCTTTTCTATTTTTTTATATGGCCTCAGGATGTCACAGATGGTATCAAATGTATAATTAAAATTAAAATCACCTGATCTGGCCGTGGTGGGGCACACCTGTAATCCCAGCACTCGGGAGGCTGAGGCAGGAGGGTTGATATGAGTTTGGGGCCAGCCTGAGCTACACAGTGGGTTCAAGCCTAGCCTAACTTACATAGCAAGACCCTATCTCACAAAACCAAAAAGATAATAATAATAATTAATCATAAAATGCATTGACAAACATATAAAATGCTAGCAATGTCATCATTGCAAGCAAAACAAATCAAATAACAAAACCTAACAATACATCATCAGTTCAATCTTGCTAAGAGTGAAAAATATCTAGCAACCATCTTTCCTTGGGCTGCCAAGCCATATATAATTTTTCAACCATACATAAGTTTGGATATCTACTTTAAGTAGAGAATGTTCTTGGAAAACTGTCAACAACTTACAAAACTCAACCAGCCTATGCTGATTTCATAGATAAAAGCTACTTTTTAAAATTAGTTTATTTCCTGAAATATATGCATAATACAACAGGATCCCAAATGAAGTTTGGAAAGGAGAAAATTATGCAAAAGTATTTTCCTCTAAACTTGATATGGTTTTGATTGACATGTATAGACCTAGTTAAGGATCAGAAATAAAGGAGATATTTGGCAGAAGACAGTTCGAGTATGGAAAGTCCACAAGACACTAACTCAGTTGGAAAAAGGAATTTTAAAAGTCAAATAATGGGGCCAGGGATTTAGCTCAGTAGTTTCAGCGTCTGCCTGGCAAGTATAAGGTCCCAAGTTCGATCTCCGGCAACCGCATATCACAGTGCTGGGCGTGATGGCTCGTGCTTGTGATCCTAGCACTTCTGTGAGTTCAAGGCTGGTCTGGGCCACTGTATGAGACAGGGTAAGGGGAGTCCCCAGTGGGTCCCACAGAAAAGGATCAACAAACAACAAAATTGGAATTTTGAGGAAAAGACTGAACCCAGGCTTGACTCTTGCTACTCTGAGCAGTGGCAGTAGAAGCCAAATACCACACAAGCAGAAAGGGGCAGTCCCCCAAACCCACAGCACTTCTATTTGGTACCAAGCCTCCACGCCCATAATCCTAGCATGTATAAAACAGGGTGGTCCTCCACAATAGGGCAGACATCCTTAAGTCCCAGTAAATCCAATAATCCTAGTGCAGTAATCCTTGTAGTCTAAGATCCCACAGGGGAGGGGGTGCAGGTGTCCACAATAATCTCAGTAGTTGATCCCACAGTTCCCAACAGGCTACATAGTGAGTTCGGGGCCAACCTGAACTACCAAGCGAGATTCTGCATTAAAAAAAAATGTAGACGGAGAACTATCTTCTATTGGTTCTCTCTAGAGGCCACATGTTATCCATCAAGATCCCCATTGACTTAAGGTTAGCCAAGAGAGAAACTATGTATCTCTGGGCATAGTGGCGCATGCCAGTAACTCTAGCACTCAGGAAGCTGAGTCAGGAGGATCTCCAGGAGTTTGAGGCTACTGGACTACATAGTGGTTCATTCCAGCCTGAAGCTTTTATGTAGTGAGACTCTAGCTCAAAAAAATAAAAGCAAAAAATAAGAAACCATGTAGGTAATTTGCACTGATCTGCATTCATGTCAAAGTTCTCACACATGTAACAATCAAACTTTAAAGTTCATTGCCAAGGGCTGGGGAGTTAGCTCAGTGGTTCCGGCGCCTGTCTTGCAAGCACAAGGGCCCGGGTTCGATTCCCCGGTAACCACATAACAATACTGGGTGTGGAGACCCACACCCAGCAGCAACCAGTACCACACACCACAGTGCCGGGCGTGGTGGCTCACGCCTGTCATCCCAGCACTCGGGAGGCAGAGGCAGGAGGATTGTGATGTGAGTTGGAGGCTGAGCTCAGGGCCAGCCTGAACCACAAAGCAAGACCCTGTCTCAAAAAACCTAAAAAAAAAAAAAAAAAAAAAGTTCATTGCCAATGCCTGAAACTATGAATATCCCTAAAGTCTAAATGCAAACACAAGGTATGTGACTGTACCACTGGACACACTGAGGCTCTAGGACAACACAGCAACTGCCAGCCAGTTCAGCAAAAGGGCAGGACCCAAGCGGTTAATGCAAACACACACTGGACAGATGATCTTAAATGAAATATTGCTCCATACACAGTTCCACCCAAGTACATGAGAGACCTTGTCAGGTCCATTCTTTATAAAAGTCATGAGTAGAAACAATCAAACTATGCCAAATGCTGCTACAGGCATCCACGTGCAGGATTTTGAGTCACTTTTTTCATCCAAAGCCTGGAAGCATCCCATGGATGGTCCTAGGTCCCAGCCAGCTCCACTATGCCATGTTGGAGTGGAAGGGAGAGGAAATGGAGATAGGTTGTATATATTTCCCTTAGCACCTGAATTGTATTCTGTGTATTAAAATTTAGATGTCTTTTGATTATCAGAGATACAATGTATGCATCCATATTGGAGTATTCAACCCTAATCACCGTGCTTTCTAGCACTGGGGAATTTTCTCCCATAATTCCTCAGACAAGGCCTCCAAATGCTTCTCTTCCGCCCTCGAGGTTGCCTCCCTCAGCCACCACTCCAGGCCCTTCTCAGGCTGTGGGGTGTGGACGGAGGAGGCAAGGGGGTGATTCAGGGATATGGAACGAGCTTCCCGCCATGGGGACAGCAGGTGGCAGCTCTTGGCACTCAGTTGTGTGGGAGGCTGTGTCCAGTGAGTATGAGCTGCCAATGTTTCAAGAGAAGCTAGAAATCTATTTTGTATGTGAAAAGTCTTGGTTCTTAACCATTTGCATAATTTAGACCTCGTTGCTAAGTTATTCATGCTTCATGCATTTCTCTCTCTTATGCCTGACAAAGATCATTAGGCAAGCAAAGGAAGAAAAAAGCAGGGAGCACCCCTAACATTCAGGAATTCTTCACCTAGAAATATAAGCAGGGCCTGGCATGGTCGTGCACACCTGCCATCCCAGCACTCCGCAGGCTGAGGCAGGAGCATCTCCACAAATTTGAGGCTAGCTTGAACTATATAGTGAACCCATCTCAAAAAACAAAAAGAAAGATGTGGGGATTTAGCTCAGTGGTCCTGGCCCCTGCCTTGCTAGTGTAAGAGCCCAGGTTCAATCGCCTTTAACCACATACAACAATGCTGGGCGTCGTGACTCACGCCCGCCAGCAATCAGTACCACATACCACAGCGCCGGTGTGGTGGCTCACGCCTGTACTCCCAGCACTTGGGAGGCAGAGGCGGGAGGAGGATTGCTGTGAGTTCAAGGCTTGCCTGGGCTACAGAGTGAGCTCAAGGCCAGCCTCAACTACAAAGCAAGACCCTGTCTCAAAAAGAAAAGAAAGAAATGTAACCAAATGTTCCAGTGAATAATGTGCTGTTCCAGTGAATAATGAACAGCAAACTTTTCATCCCTGTAGGAAGGGACACGGGAGGAGTCTTGGTAAGGAGGTGGGATATGGCTGCTGGCCAGGTGGGAGAGGAGGTGACGCTCGAGCAAGTTCTTCCCTTAAAGAAAAAGAAACTGAACAACCCAAAATGAATTTTCCTGGCTCATGACTCTTAAAAAGAAGCTGAGAAAATTTTTCAAAAAATTAAAGAGAAATGTTTTATTTGTTCCTCTGTCTCACATTACCACATGCTAGGTGGTAATTAAAATGTGTCCCTTTAATTCAAGGTACTGGGGAGCACAGCCAGGTACCACTGTGTCAATGGTCCAAGAGCCCATCTCCTGGTAACAGTGTCATCATCACCACCACCCTGGATGAATCTTGTGCAGAAGTTTGTCTCCTAAGTAACAGAGAAGCGATGTCCACACTCTGGGAGAGCTGACCTGCTTCTGTCTCTCCCAGGATGGCTCTGAGCCCCGTCAGACCTTCCTAAAGGGGTTTCCTACCCGCTAACACAAACCATGTCCCTGGATGAACAGTTCCTGCACCATCTCTTCCCCGTGCCATTTTGAAACCCACCTATTGTGGCTGAGAAACCATAGATACTGGGCCAGAGTCCAGGTGTAGCTTGGTGGTAGAATGCTTATCCATCTGCACAAGGTCCTAATAAGCGAGGAAGCCTGGCAAAGCTGGCTGGGAAATAAGGGGGAGCTGTCAGTGACAAGACCCCAGGACAGAAGGGTAACAGGGTGAGGGGAAGGGATAAGAAAAAATGTGAAAACAGAAGGAAAAAATGGAAACAAAGGTTTTGTTCATAGGGAAGAAGGGGTTGGGGGAAGAAGAGGGAGAAAAAGAGGCAGGAAGATCATGTACAGGTGCAAATTCTCTATGATGAATGTTATCATTGTCTAAAATGTACCAATAAATGCTTTACTAACATACAAAACAAAACAAGATCCCAGGATAGTGCTAAATAATTCCCTTGGCCTGTCTAGGGGAACTTCTCCCAGGCTTCCATGAGATGGGGGTAACATATAAGGACAAAGACACTGTAAGGGGTGCATTACCCTGATCTGTCAAGGTAGCCTGTTCCAGGTCTCTCGCACACTTTTATTTTCGCTTTTACCCTTTGCTCTCTTTGTTCGGTCAACGTTCACCCCGCACAGCCAGTTTTTTCCTCACTCCTTCTCCCCGAAGACACTTTTGGCACAGTTTTTGTCTGGTCCAATTCTTTGCTCAAGATTAGAAGGACCTTTTAATTTTAATACTTACAATTGGTGAGCCATTTCTATTTGTTTCTCTTTCTTTCTTCTTCTTCTTCTCCTCCTCCTCCTCCTCCTACTCCTACTCCTTCCTCCTCCTCCTCCTACTCCTCCTCCTCCTCCTCCTCCTACTCCTCCTTCTTCTTCTTTTTTGTTTCTTATTTTGTTTTTTGTGGAATCAGGGGTCAAACCCAGGACCTTGCACTTGACAGGCAGGCACCAGCACTACTGAGCTGTCTTCAGCCCTTGGTAAGCCATTTCTTTTTTTTAATTTTAGGTTTTTTTTGAGACAGGTTCTCACTTTGTAGTTCAGGCTGGCCCTGAGCTCAGCCTCCAACTCACATCACAGCAATCCTCCTGCCTCTGCCTCCCGAGTGCTGGGATTATAGGCGTGAGCCACCACGCCCGGCACTGTGGTATGTGGTACTGGTTGCTGCTGGGGTGAGTCCTCCACGCCCAGTATTGTATGTGGTTACCGGGGATCGAACCTGGGTCCTTGCACTTGCAAGACAGGCGCCGGAACCACTGAGCTATATCCCCGGCCCTTGGCAAGCCATTTCTAAAGGAACTATCCAGCGGTCCTGGGTTCAGTCCCCTGCACTGCCAGATGCTAGATGGATAGTAGGCAGGTAGATAAATACATAAATAGACAGACAGATGAAACAGAGAGTGAACACAGTAGTTTCTCTTCCAGGGGCCCATCCTGGCTTCCTGATCCATTTCACAGATGGAGGAAACTGCGCATCTGAACTTTCTAGTCTCTTCCTCTGTTCTGATCGCGCTGCCCTCCTGTCCTGGGCTCCCTTCCTCCATGTATTTTCAAGGCCTAAGAGGACTTCCTGACTCTTGTAATCATTATTACCTTCTACTTTCTCTAAACTGCTTTTTCACAAAGTCCATTCCTTAATCTTCTTCGCCTGGCATTATTTCTCTAATAATTTGAAGTGTTCATCTTGACACTCTAGTGACACTGCAAACTTTTTTGCAGTACTTGGCCTTTGCAGTACAGGCCCTCTGCAATGAGCTACATCCCTAGATTTTTTTAAAACTCTTCATTTTGAGACCAGGTCTTTCTAAGTTGCCCAGGCTGAGTTTGAATTGGTGATCTTCCTGTCTACATCAATAGCACCATGAACATGTCCAGTCTCGTCCAAATTTGTTTCTTCCTGCCTCAGCCTCGCACTGTGCTAGGACTGAAAGTGTGCACTACCATACTTGGCTCATTTTGCTTTTTTTTTTTTTGGTCTGTTTTGCTTTGTTTTGGGCAGGGTCTTACCATGTAGCTCAGGTAGGCCTTGGACTCACTGCATAGCCCAGGTTGGTCTCAAACTCACAGCAATCCTCCTGCCTTAGCCTCCCAAGTGCTGAGATCACAGGCATACACTACCAAGCCTGGCTAGCCAGTTAACTCCTCCCCTACCTAGGATCAAACTCATAGTCCTGTACTTGCAAGGCAGGCGGTGGCGCCACTGAGCTAAATCTCCACCCAGCAAGTTAATTGTTTTTTTTTTAATTGGATTTGATTGGTACATTTTATATATACATTGAGATCACAGTCAACATTGAGAGTTGATACCAGAACATGACACATCTTCTCATTTTTCCACATTCCCCTGCCCTCCTTACAACCTCCACTCCCCCATATACATAAGCTTTGTATCTTTTTTTTTAACCAGCAATTTTTTTCTTTCTTTACTGACCCCAAATCCTCTTTTTCCTTTTCCTTTTGAATATTTTCTTCCAATTTCACAATACCTATCATCTATTTTGGAATTCATTTACACTTTTAGTTTCTCATACTAGAGAAATGATACAGTATTTATACATCTGTGTCCTATTTATTTTACTTACAAGTGTGTCCTCAAGGTACATCCATTTGAGTCTAAATGATTCGATGTTATCATTCTTTATGGTAGATTAATATTCCATTTTAATAAAACAAAAAACCCCATCTTCTTTACCCAGTCTCCAGTTGATGGGCATTTGAGTTGTTTCCAAGATTTATTTCCTGGTTACCCATGCATTAATGTGAACCCTCAAGACTCTTTTCAACTAAGAGTTACTTTTTCCAGGGGTGGTGGCATACAGCTGTAATCCCAACACTCAGGAGGCCAAGGTAGGAGGACCCCCATGAGTCTGAGGCCAGCCAGGCTACGTAGTAAATTCAAAGCCATAATGAGACCCTGTCTCAAAAAAAAGTTACCTTTTATTCTTGTTGGTATAAAAGGCTGTTTTTCCTCCCCTGGTACCTTCATTTTGGAGTCTGAAGCCTCCTGGGACAGCCTGTCACAGCCCGTTACTGAGCAGGCTGTGGGCAGCACTGTCACGACATTTTAACGGAACAGGCTGGCTTCCTGCAACTAATTCTCAGAGAGAGCGAGGACCACGTAGGCCTCTTTCTTGCCTTCTCTTCTCACTTGAAGGATCAAAGCCCCAGGGAATCCTCTCCCCTCCTTTGCTCTCCCGCCCACCTCACTCCGGGGAGACTCTTTAGGGTATCTTCTCAGGCTGAAGACTGGAAGGGGTCAAAGGCCTGGCTTCTCCCCCCGCATTGGGAAAAGACGAGGTCCTGCTTGCCCCGGACCTAGCGTCAAGTCCAGGTGGATGTTTGGCTCCATTTTTTTCTCCTGTCCTGATAAATGTTTCCCCTAGTACTTCGTTCTGGTTTTGTTTCTGCTCACTTAGTTAGCAGTGCTGGGACCCAAAGCCATGATCTCGCTTGTGCTAAGCCATTGCCCCCCAGTATTCCTGCAAGACTTACTCTCCTCTACCCAAGTTTCTTCTGAAAATAAAAAGACGAAAGCAGCCATCACAAGGAGCTCATTCTAAATCTGCCCACCTGGGGCAAAGGCTGAATAGCTTGATATAACACCCTTGTGCTGTTTAGTCAGCCACAACTTGGCATGAAGTAGAAAGGGATATGCCAGTAATCTCTTTCATTAAAGAGGAGTATGTTTGGGCTGCTTGTTGGTACTATTTTGTTTTTGTTTTTTGATGCTGGAGTTGAACCCAAAGCCTCATGCATGCTAGGCCAGCACTCTCCCAACTGACCTATACCCTGGCCCAAGGAGAAGACTCATATAGAGAACAGAGTCTTGTTAGTGGAACAAAAAAGCACACCAAGGGTCCAGAAGGTCCTGTCTCATTTACTGTTGTCATTCTTCTACCTGGCACAGTGCCCAATACACTGTACCTACACAAAAAGGATGAAGCCCAGCACACCTATCGTCTCAGTGTCTCAGGCTGAAGCAGGAGGCTCACCACAAGTTTGAGGCCAGCCTGCGTTACAAAGTGAATTAAAAACTCACTTGGACTATATAACAAGACCTTGCCTAATAATAATAATAGTAGCAGAACCAATAGCAGCAGTGATAGCTACCATATGCTCAGTACTTAGCTCAGTACCTAATATGTTGAAAACATATAATAAAGATATGTTGAACAAATTAAGGAATGGTAGTAGAGATAGCATTTTTATATATATATATGGATACATATATGTATAATGTATATATATGTATATACATACATATATATATATAGTGTGTGTGTGTGTGTGTGTGTGTGTGTGTGTGTGTGTGTGTGTGTGTGTTTGTATGTGGTACCTCGGATCAAACTCAAGACCTTATACTTATGAGGCAGGCACTGGAACCACTGAGCTAAATCCTCGGCCCAGGATAGTATTATTTATTGAGCACTTGCTACTCAGTGATCTTATTTAAACCTCACAAAACCCATAGGAAGGGGCCGGGGAGTTAGCTCAGTGGTTCCGGCACCTGTCTTGCAAGCGCAAAGACCCGGGCTCGATCCCCGGTAACCACATACAATACTGGGCGTGGAGACTCACCCCAGCAGCAACCAGTCTCCAGTCTCCAACTGGAGACTCAGGCCCAGCAGCAACATACCACAGTGCTGGGCGTGGCGGCTCATGCCTGTAATCCCAGCACTCGGGAGGCAGAGGCAGGAGGATTGCGGTGATGTGAGTTGGAGGCTGAGCTCAGGGCCAGCTTGAACTACAAAGTGAGACCCTGTCTCAAAAAAAACCTAAAAAAAAAGAAACAAGAAGGTGAAGGGAGGAAGAGAGAAAGAAAATGAGCTGCTTAAGGACAAGATAAATAGGCACAGACACAAACCATTGCCCCATTGGACCATTCACAGCTATTCTTCTCAGTCTAAAATTTGCTGCAATTCTCACACTGCCTCCTGTATCTAAGCACTCTCCAAAGGTCTTCCAAAATTATTGACTGTTCGGAACCTTACAAAGTGGGAACTATGGCCATTAACTCCACTTCACACAAATACACACTGAGGTCAAGAACTTTGCCCCAAATCATGCAGCTAATAACCTGCAGTACTGAAATTTTCACCCAAATCTACTTGGTCTCAAAAATCCCTGTCAGGGACCGGGGAGTTAGCTCAGTGGTTCCGGCGCCTGTCTTGCAAACGCAAGGGCCCGGGTTCGATTCCCCGGTAACCACATACAATACTGGGTGTGGAGACTCACACCCAGCAGCAACCAGTACCACGTACCACAGTGCCGGCCGTGGTGGCTCACGCCTGTAATTCCAGCACTCGGGAGGCAGAGGCAGGAGGATTGTGATGT